>JARHVA010005911.1:250000-305000 GCA_037957365.1 Torreya grandis | reverse complement strand
GTTGTGCAGGATTGACAAGCATGGTCCCAAGAAGTTGCCCAATTTTTCTAATGAGCCCTTTGTCATAATTTAGAATCATTTTTACCTTGGTATGCTAGGTACTCAAGCTTTGAACCTTATCAATAACAATCCCCAATATTGTGCCTAGGTGTCCCATACTTATGGTTCTAAAGTTTGGGATCTGCTTCTTTGCTTAAATGTTGAGGAGCTAAGCAATCCTATCCTCTGAGGCCTACCATTAGGTGACCAAGTCTTTGGCTAATGTATCTTGGTCCTCTAATGCACTCTACCTTATCTTAATTGACTTTAATGCCTCAAACATGTCATAAAATGACTTGTCAAACATCTTGATCATGGCATCTAGTACCGATAGGATTACATGAGTTTGAAAGTTCTCCTTCTCCCTTTCCAAATTCTAGATCCTTTATTTTATCCCCTAGACTTCAACCTTGGCTTGTTTTGATTTTTATTTTATTAGGCTTTCCACATATTCCACATGGATGGTAGCTTCACCAAGTTGCTAGCCTCCAATATGAGTTAATATTATAAATGGATCCACCTTCTGAAAGGTGAATTATTTTATCCCAATCATGGTTATCTGAGTTGTTATTCTCTCTAAGCCTATTGTCTTAAGATTAAAATGAACTATGGTAATTGGTTCCTTAAACTAGGGAGGTTTTGGGACCTCTATACCTGAGCTAGTAGATGCTCTTAGAGCATTTATCTTCTTTCCTCCTGAGCCTTAGGTGACAATAATCCTTCTCTCTTCCTATTCCTTCATCATAGCATTTATCAAAGGCTTAATATCATCATTCACATCCACACCAACCCATGTGATGGCCCATGGGTGGGAGAGAGATGGGATATTTTGAAAATTTCCATAGATAAACTAGTTAAGAATGATTGGTCCATGAATTGTAAATTCATCATTGAAGAGATTGACTTCAATAATGGGATGAGTGAAGGTCAATCTAATTTCTTCCTTGGTTCTAATAGGACCAAGGCCAATTTTGCCTTCCTCTTCTCTTGAGGTTTCATGGGAATCAAATATTTTCCTATTATTTCCCCTAAGGTGTCCTCCTCTCTACCTAAGCCATAGGACACTACAAGTTCCTTGAGGGAACCCTCAAATTTCTCTTTTATCTCCAAGGCTATCATGTCAATGTATTAGACTAGGGAAGGTGGCCTCTATTGCATGGTTGAAGGTAAGGGTCCTTATCTAGGTATTTCTTCTAATCTTATCTATCTAACCTTCTACTTTCCTTTGCCTTGATCATCCTAAATTTTCTCTACCTACTATTGGGACTACTAAAATTTTTATACCTAAGGTTGCTCATGAGCTATCCCAAATGGCCCAGGTAATAGGTGGTATTGTAAAGGATGTAGCTACCAAGTTTCCCCAGATGGCTTGTCATCCTTGGTCAATTTATGCTCTAGATTGATGTTGTGGCTTTGGATCTTGGCCAAGACTTCCTTATAATTCCTAGCATTGATGTATATGGTGTCATAGACACCTAGTTGGTGTACATACTCAAGCTTGAGATTTTTGTCCTTTAGATGTTCTCCCACTTTGTTCCTTGGATCCCACATTTTGAGTTCATCTAGTTAAAATCTAAATGAATTCCTATATGTGACCATAAATTCCACTTGATTCTATTATTTAATTATGGTTTTACCAATATATAATGGGAAGGGGTGAAGTAGACCATTCCTCTTTTCCTTTCAAGCCTTGTTAATGCCAAGGATAAGTTGGGAGGCAATCTCCTACTCAATAAGCTTATTTGGGACATGCACTGATAGTCTATAAGGCTGGGACATAATTCCCTCTATTTTAATAATGGTACAATCTAGGAAATACCACACATACCTAATCATCTCTACATACTTTTTGATGATGGGTTGAAGCCTAAGCATGGGAACACCTATGATGGCTTCAACTATTGTTAAGAAAATGCAGTCATAAATAAACTGCATGTGATTCCTATATTTAAAGATATGCAATTTGGAAAAGTAGTGTGAGATGGTTGTCCTACCTTCTAGGGACCAATTTATAATGCTAGGGAAGGTGACTGAAGTGAGCATGGGCATCAAGTAGGAAATGAATATTGTAGAATTTCTTGGAGGTCTTTCTCTTGATGGTGACAAATTTCTTGGCAAGGAAGATACTGATCAAATATCCTATTAAAGGGGCAAGTTTTTATTCCACTAAGAAGAGTACATATGAGACCCAAACCTTATTTACATAAGTGGTTGAAGGGGCACTAAATATATATTTAATAATGTTATTATCACCTTAATACCTTCTCTAAACTAGATGATAGGGATTTTTCCATTAAGGGTTCTAAAAATGTGAGGTCTTTGGTGGAGGCAGGATCTGAGGATGGAGTCTAGGTCAAGGTTATTGGTCCATTCCCTAATCTTGGGAATGTCCACATGGGGAAGAGGGAGCTTATATTAATTTTTGAAAGTAATAAAAGAAATGTATGCTACCTATTTTGAGTTACCTTCCCTAATAATCCATTCACTGTCAATCCTGTAATCAATAAAAATGGGGGAAAAGACATCAATGCAATGTAATGCATATGGTTTTTATATGGCATGATGGAGGCAATCCATCTAGATTGAAACCAAGTTATATTGTTATCTATTGGTGGCAGAATTTCTCTACTTTTCCTTTGAGATGGGTTAGAATTATTCTACCATGAAGAATATCTTGGACCAATTCCTAATGTTGTGGATGTTTAATGTGGAAAGGTCCAGTTCTGTATCCTTGAATACCCAACCCTCACTATCTATCATCAAATAGATCTCAACCTCTTCCTTTAATTACTGATTGTTGGCTACTATGGTCTCATTCCCTACTAATTATTCATGCTAAATTGTAGATGAGCTTTATGAAAGATATCTCATGATGAAAAACACAATTAAGTTATATTTTTATTGAATTGTAGTCAATTGCATCCATTTGGGTCACCTTTATGTAGTGGTTAGGGTTCTATAGCTTTAATGGTGGAAGATATCCTAGCTTGGGATTATATATGTTATAGATTTGATTTATACCTTTGCCTTTATAACTTTGTGTTTTAAAGCCCACAAGATCTTTATTTTTGTCCTTTTTTGCTTACATAGAGATTATGTGGCACTGGTCTAATATTTCAAGACATTTTAAATAAATGTAATTTGAATAATATCCATTGGTATTCAAAGTACTTTCTTTATTTTATGTTGTTGGATCAAAATCCTAGATTAGCACGAGTTGTTGATCATAATCTAGGACCCTATCTTTTAATTGGTTTCTAGGTATTAAGTCTTGTGATCATGATACTTAACATGCTCACACATCTTTCCCATGTTCCAAATCTTATGTCAGTCCTTTATCAAATAATCATTGGCCACATGATGGGTCTGTGGGTTCTTAGGGTTTTTTTGAAAAGTCTCTAGGGACATTTATGCCATTGGATAAAATGTCATGATAAATCTAGGAATGTTGATCTACAAAAATGCCTAAATTTTAAGTTAGTAAAATTTTAAAATTCATGACTTAGGCTTACATCCCTTAGGCTAAGGTTTGTTTCATGTTTATTAAGCATGGGATAAACCTTAAGCTAAGGAATTTAAACCTAATTTATTACTTAAAAATGGGTCAAGGTATAAACACTCTAGGTTAATGTATGTGTTGTGTTTAGAAAACACAATGAAAACATTAGGCTAAAATATTTAGGCCATGTGTCACAAACCATGCTCAAAACAGGTTCAACATGAAATGGTAATCTAAATTTTACATTGGGTAAGTCTATGATTTAAGGTCTATTATACAAAATGAAATATGGATCCTTAAATCATAGACTTAGGCTAGGTATATTTCTTGCATATTTTTGTGTTTTACAGATTGAGGCCTTCCATTTTGGGCATATTTTGAGCATTTCCCTCAGCTTGGCAAGCCACTTTAAAGTAAAAAAGGGTTTTGGGACACTATTTGAACATAAAGTAAGAAATTTTAATTGGTTTAAAATTGATGGTATTTAGGTTATCAAATACACCTTCATAGGTGTCAGTTAATGATTTTATGGACATCAAGTTTAAACTAGTGAAAATTTAATTTTAATGGACTTAAAGTTGATGGTTGCACATGCATCAAACTAGTCTTTTCATATGTTTAAATGATGATCACATGAATGTCATTTTAAAGTTTATTAAAATATTAGGGTCAAATGTGAGGATGTCATTTAACATTTTTGCAGGGCTTACCAAGGTCTTAATGTTAATTCAATCTATTAGATCAAATGCCATGATAAAGTGATAGCCGTGGGATCTTGATCTAGAGACTTAATTTTAATTGGCTTTCATGTCAAGTGGGTCCCCTTTCCTTTTAGTCCTCAAATGTAATGGTGTTGTGTGTCCATATTTTGGGCTCCCTGTATCCTTTTGAATTTTTAATTATGCTTCATTCTATTTGATTCAGTCCTTAGAAGTAAATATAGATCATCAAATTATCCAAGATGCATGCTATTAAAGCCAAATTTTCAAGTTATCTTCATTATATTTGATCAAATTTCATGATAAAACAACAATAATAAGATCCTGCAAGGTGCAAGGAAGTTAATGTTAGGACCGTGGAGATAATAAAAACTTAATATTAAGGCGCTAAGACTAAGGTTGTGATTGTATTCAATGATTACATTGATGCCTAGTATTAAAGTCTTAGGCTAAGTCTAGGAATATAAAAAGACCCTACATGATTACATTTGGTTAGGCCATAAGGAAATTTGAAAAGGGGGAAATAATGAAGGGGGTTAAGTTTCTTAGTCAAGTTGTGTTAAAAAACATGACTAAACCTAAGATATGCATTTTATATCTAAGTCTATAAATGAGTTTTAAAATGGTTCCCATTAATTTTTTTCTTTCCATTATTCAAATTTAAATCGAGGGTTTTCTAGGGTTTTAGAATATAAAATTCTTGTGGGTGTATGCCATAAAACCTGCAACTAATACTCAAATTAACTTCATTGGCAATGTTAATCCAAATTAAGACAAAAAAAAACCACACCAGTCTATCTTTAAATTACTTAGATGACATTAAAACTCTATGGAAGACTTTCTCTTATTGAAATTACCATGTTTTATAATAAGGGTTTCTCAAGGGTCATAATCTTAAAAAAATGGGGGTATGTTGGTCCCCATAAATAGTGACTCATGGGGGAAACATAGTAATATGTTAGAACCTATAGACTCTAGGTTTAGAAAAATGATTAGGTCATCCACTTTACTTGATCAAAACCACCATATAGATCAGATTATGGTTGAAATAAACCTTGCTCTTGTAGACTTATGGTTAAATACCAAGACATACCCAAACTATGTGTGTGCTTTGATTCTACTTACTATTTGCCATGGGATTCAAGAAATAGCTTCTAGTTTCATGTCCTCAATCACTTACATTGACTTATAGTATATTAAAATGTTCATTATGAACCATGTTTTAACTTAGAAAAGGCTTGGGCATTGTTCTACTACTAACCAAGCATCCATAGCCTAACAGAGATGCCTTTGGCTCCACTCATGGGCTTGTTCCACTACCAACCAGGTGTCCATAACCTTGATGGAGATTGTCAAAATCACCTTTACCTAAAATATTTATATTTTTCATTGTGTTCTATTTTTGTATTTTCTTAGATCTTTATGTTTTTAGCAAGGATGGGAACTAGGATAGCCAAGTTTTAAGATTTGGTCAAGTATTTGATCTTTGGAAAATCATCTATGGTTGAAACTCTTATCCCAAGAAATGATGTTAATTAAGTACTATTTTGGGGTATACCTTAATAATTTGAGTCTCTACTCCCCAAGTGTAAGTCTTCTTAAAACTAGTTTGAGGTCAAGGCAATGGTTGGGGTCTCATGAAATGATTGGTCTCTTCATTGGTCTTGCTCAATTTCTTTATGTTACAACATTATGATTTATGTTTCATAACCATGGTTTCCTTATGTATGGGGTTCATACCTTCATATATGAATTGGGGGGGATATTTTAAGTAAACTTCATAACTTTTGAGCTCAATATTGTCCCTAAGGACTTATTGGAATCAAGGAACCAAACAACATGAAAGAAAAACACAACAAAAAGTAAGACAAAAAAAGCATGCCAAAATAAATGAATATATACATGCTTATGTACAAACAAGGGACAATAAGGAAAAAACTAAAAGGAAACTAACTAGCCTATCTAAAATAATCTAAATATCTTACAACTTTACTCCATGAAGACCCCAATAAGAGTAGCAAAAAAATAATGCTCAAGGTATTTCCCATTGGTGTGCAATGTAAACTCTGCTCCTTGTAGATATTTGAGCTTAAAATTGTTGTTGCCCAATGTTTTCACAATATGATATGGGCCAATCCACAAGGGTGTGAATTTGAAATGTTTTCCCCTAGGCTTAGATTCCTTATCCCAAAGGAGGATCAGGTCTCCTTATCTAAACACCTTGATTTTGGATCTTTTATCAAACCATCTCTTGATGGTGGTTTGATATTTGCTAAAGTTAGCAAGGGATTTATCCCTTACATATTCCATCTAAATTATATCCAATAATCTAGTATTGGCTAGCTCTTGGCTCTCCTCCATGTATTCTTGCATAAATATATATGTGGGTAACTTGAGAGTGATAAAAATATGGCTTCCTATCCATACACCAATATGAATGATGAGGCTCTTAAGGCTTGCTTGATCCTTATCCTATCAGTCCAAAGTGCAAATTTAAAGAGATTATGCTAAGTCCTAGGTTTGTATTCACCAAACTTCTTGATTGCCTTCATTAGGTTCTTATTATTTGACTTAGAGACTCCATTCCTTTGGGGATAATGGTTGGATACAAACTTGAGAGTGATGTCCTTATCATAAGTCCATTCGATTATCTCTATAGATATGAAGGTAGATCCATTATCACATATTAGAGATACTAGGGTCTGAAACTTGGTATAGATGTTCTCTTTTAAGAAGTTAATCACTTCTTTAGTTCTACATTATTTGGTTTCTGTAACTTCAATCCACCTTATACAATAATCTGTGGCAATAAGGACATATTTGTGACCTTCAAATGAGCTAGGGTTGATTACACCAATAAAGTCTAACCCTGATTGAGCAAAGGGTTTTTCAATCATGACTAGCTATAGAGGCATTGCTACCTTTGGCTCCTTAGTACTAAAGATCTAACATGAATTACATTCCCTCACATGTTTGTGATCATATTTAAAAATAGTTGGCCAATAATAGCCAGCTCTAAGAATTTTGTGGGTTGTGGTTTTCCCAGATAGATGTCCACTTCCTAGCTTTTTATGAAAGGTGATCATGATTTGGGTGGCTTCTTCTTATGAAACACATCTCAAGTAGATTATTTCAAAGTTCCTTATATATAAGATTCCATTCTTGATCAAGTAGTGGGCTAGATTTAGCCTTAGGGCCCTATTTTTCTCCTTGGATAGACTTGTAGGACAAGTAACATTGATTAGAAAATGTATGATTGGGTCATACCACTCACTAGATTGAAAGTTATATTTATCCACCTATATAATACTTAGCCTAGGGTTAGTATTAGCAATCATCTGAATCAAACCATAGCACCTTACCAATTTTGTTGTTTTCATCTCTAGGTCATATTCCTACAAGATTGACATCCATTTACCTCTACATTCTCCCAATTCTTTCTAAATTAACATAAGTTTGGTGGTAGGGTTAGCTAAGATGGCATGCACCTTATTTCTAAGGATGTAATGCCTAGATTTATTAACTAACTTGAATAATTCATATGCCTATTTATTAATCAATGAATAATTTAAGTCAACATTATTAAAATCATTACTTATAAAAGCAATTGGGTGGTCACACCCTTCAATTTTTTGAGTTAACATTGTAACCATAATGTGGTTAGATGTAAAGGAATAGAGGTAGAAGTACCTTGAAAATTCAAGACTTATAAGGATTGGAGCTAGACTGATGGCCTCCTTGATATCATGGAATGTCTTCCTAGAATCTTCATTCCATGTGACTTTGGCATCCTTATTAAGCATGTCATTTAGTGGTTTGACGATTTATGTAAAACCATAGATAAACTTTCTTACAAAATTTATCTTACCAAAAAATGACTTTAGATCTTTTTCACTATTTGGAGGTTCTATTCTAGATATGGCTTCCACTCTTTCAGGATCTATATGTATCCCATCCTTAGTTATAACATGACCTAATAATTTCCCTTCAATCACATAAAAAATACTCTTCTTAGGGTTCAAATAAATGCCATACCTTCTACATCTTTCAAAAACTTGATGTAAATGCATGAAGTGATCTTCACTATTTTTAGAAAAAATTGTTAGATCATCCATATATATGATAATGCACTTACCAATCAGGCCTTGGAAGGCATGGTACATAGCTCTTTAGAAGGTGGCTCCTACATTGATGAGCCCAAAGGGAATTATTTTATAGGTGAAGGTTTTCCAATTTGTCATGAAAGCTATTTTCATCCTATCATCTCTATCAACCAATACTTGGTTATAACCTAAAAAGCCATCAAGAAAGAACATAATAGCTGATCTTGAAACAACTTGAATTACTTGGTCTAGGGAAGGAAGGGGGTAGTTGTCCTTCTATGATGTTCTGTTCAAATTTTTGAAGTCTATAAAAAGCCTAATCTCACCATTATTCTTCCTAACTGGCACCAAATTGTCCACCTAGGTAGAGTTCCTATTGGGAAAGACTATCCTAGCATCTAGAAGTCTCTTTACCTCTTTAAAGATAATTGGTTCTAATACAGGGTTTACAATCCTTTGTGTCTACTTGAAGGGTTTGTATCTCTCTTTAAGGGGTATAGTATGTGTGATGACCCTTAGATCAAATATCTTTAGGTCATCATAGGACCATGCTATGACATCATTATATTGGGTAAGAAGTTCCTTAGCTTTCTTATTTTCAAACTTTGTGTAGGACTTCCCAACATTTACCAACCAGGGCTGATTATGAAGGCTTAGATCAATAAAATTATAGTCCTTCCCATTTACCCTGGGAACCTTAGAAACCTCAACAATTTTGTCTTAATCAAATAGTCTCTCTAAATTAATCATTCCCTTTGGGATCTTGTTGTCACTTAGCTGAATGAATTTACCATTAAATTTATCTTCCCTAGATGTACTTCCATCAGCTTCATCAATGATATGAGCATCAAATTCTCTATAATTATTCATGAAATACAATATCTATTGATCATCATTGAATACTTGGAAGTGGTTAATATTATCTGACACTAAAAGATAAGGGATCAGTTTAATGCTAAAATTAGGGGAATCTTTATTGGGCATGAAGTTATCTATAACAGATGCCAATTGATCAACTAATTAATTATCTTCCCTTGGGATGGAAGTGATTCCAAAGGCATAAAAAGATTCAATCAGATCCCAAAATCTAAACTTATACCTTTTAAAGTATGAGATCTTACATTGGTACTTACTTCTAACCTAGTTAACCACTAGTTCTGAATCCCCATAAACTAGTAGTTCTTTGACCTTATTTTTTATAGCAAATTGTAAGACAAGGATAAGGGATTCATATTCAATGAGATTGTTATTATAAGGGAATTGGAGTATATAATAATCATGGTACCTTTTGTCAGTGGGGTCAGTTAAAAAAATACCAATACCTAATCCAACATTACACCTAGCACCATCAAAGTGTAATTTCCATAATCCAAGAACATCATAAGCACTATTGGTATCACATACCTTGTCAAAATATAGGGTGAAAATCCCTAAGTTTGAGTCTATTATGTTGAACCTCTCATTCAAAACATTGTATTCAGTTATCATATGCTTCATTCTTGTTTCTCTCTCAACTCTGATCTGATTGGGGACACCCTTCCAAGGTAGCCATAAATGTGAGAAATATATGGACATGTAACAATTCAAAGCCTTAGTCCATTCCCTAATAAATAATATTACATAAACATCAGGTATTTAAACCACTTGAATATCAATGAATTGTTGCACCATAGGCTCAGAAACTAGTTGCATATGAACATTTAATAATTCTCCTACAACTTTAACACTAGATTTATCTAATTAGGTGACAACCCTATCAAAATTTATAGGTGCTAAACCAAGTTCCTTGTATATTCATGTAGACATGATATTATTAGATGCTCCTGAATCTAATAAACAATCATGAAATTTCTTACCAAACATCCTGATAGTGAGCAAGAAAGGAGGAGACTCAACTTTGGTTTTATAAACTATTACATTGGTATGATTAGTCTTAAAAGGACTATGCTTTCCTGACAAAGATTCCAATAGGATATCCCTTTGATCTATAATTTATGTGAGTTCATGCAATGTTATATTAGCCTTTATTTTCTTCATGTCCTAAAATATGTTATAACTAGTTTTACCAAAAGAACTAAGAATCTTAACATTGAGTTTAGAAGTACTCCCTTTTTGTGTCTTTGGATTTTTGCTTGAAGAGGTGTCAGGAGGAGTTTCAAAGTTGTTTGGAGGCATTGAGGTAATAATGGGATACCTATAATCTCTATTACTCAAAGGATATGTCTTCTTTAAGAACTTCTGAAAGGCTTAGATCTCCTCAGGGACCTCAACAAGTTCATTTTCCTCTTGAAAGGGGAAATCAAAGGTGTACACCATGAAGCGCTGCTTAGATGGCTTATGTCTAGAGGTGCTTACACCACTTTATTTGTTAGGGACCACTTAAAATGTATTCAAATATTCTTGGAAGGCCTTAAAGGATTTTTAAAATTCTATACAATCAATTTCCCCATGCTTGGCTATGTAATGCACCCTACAATAGTCAGGTAACACAATATCAACAAGATTAATGTCCATATTCTTGTTACTGGAAAATGGTTTATTAGCCTTATTATTGTGAAAAATATCATTCTAAAATTTATTACTTGGCCTATTGAACCTTTTAAATGAGAAATTCCTACCAAAGTGTTCTCCAATATTTCCCACTTATTTTTATAACTGAAGGAAATCAATGGTTAATTTTTGAATCATTTTCAAGATGGATTCATTCTCATTTTTGGGAGTTTCAAAATTATGTACCTAGTTATTATTAATATATGGTACCAAAGTAATTTGATCACTTGGGTTGAAACCATTAGTGGGATGAGTCAAGAATCCTAGATTTTGATTTGGAGCTGCATGACTTAATGGCAATTGGGTTAGATTTGGGAGCTAGTTTAAGGCTGGAAGATTTTGGCTATTTTTGGGGAACAAGTTCATCACAGGTAGGTGTGTGTTAACATTTGAGATTGAATAAACCATTTTCCCTTAGGGTTGTAGTCTATCATTAATGATTACTGATTCAAAATGGGCTTAGGCTAATAAAGCTATAGCTGGGATATACCTCTTTAGGAACATAGATGTCATAGGATCTACTACATCTTTATAGATCTTTAGGGCTAGGACATCATTAGGCTTGTAGGGTTCCATGGTCCTACTATACATATTTTGAAATATAACATTGAAGGACCTAATGGGCTCACTGGCATCCCTTCTAATAGTAGTAAACTGGTGATAAATAACATAAGGACTAATAATTTTACCAAATTGATCAATAAAGACACTGTTAAAATCATTCCAAATTGTGATATAGTTGTCAAGATAATTCAAGAACCATTTATAAGAGATGTATTTAAAATTAAATGGAAATATCTTACATGACACATATTCATGTATAACATTAAGCAACCTTAAAGTAGCCTTATAAGATTTTATATGTTCCTTAATAATCACTACACTTGTTGGAATAAATGTAGGTAGATATTTATCAAGGTTTTTTGGAAGATTATGAGCCACCCATGACACATTAATTGAGGAATCCCCTAACCATTCCATACTTATGTGATGGTTGAAGGCACATGTGTCTTAAATTGGTGAAGTTGGAAGATATTTAGATCTTCTACATGTACCTTTATCATGTCTAGCTTTTCTATGTACTTTGAGCTCGAGCAAAGGCTTTCTAGTTAATGAGTGTGATATTGTTCTAATATTAGGTAATTCCATCTTGAAATTCAAATATCATGCCTAAAATACAATATATCAAGTTAAATTTATACAAAACAAGAGTTAGACCTTTACATTGAGCTTATTTTGTAAAGGTGGTATGAAGATTTGCAAAAGACATTGATTTTTGATTGAATTAGCTTAAAGGTGCATCCAACCACATGAATATGGTCTATTTTTTCAAGTCTAAGACTAAAGGAACTTATATCTATGAAAGATATGCCCACCTTTGATCAAAACAAATCATTCTAACCTCAGATACTATGGGTTTTCAAGTTTAAAGCTAAATTTACTAGAAACATGCACCAATTCTCAAGGAACTTTAAAGTAAATATAAAGGGGTGCTATAAATAACAAAGATCAATGATATTTATACTATTAATTAAAGAATTCACTAAAAAACACAAAGATATACTAATCTTTAGGTGAAACAAGGCTAAGATTAGTAAGGGTTCAAAGAATTATGGGCCCTCCTTCTAGCACTAGTGGGAGATATCCTATTAATGCTTCTAAACATACCATAGGTGCCCTTAGTGTTTAAAGAACACTTCTAATTTTATAACTTAGAAAATTTAGAGCATGAGTTATAGGTTTTAACAATCTAGTTGCCTATGGTGAAATAGTAGCAAAGTAAGATCATCGTTCCACAATATTTATATAATTTTGGTGATTGGGAGCCACCTTGGCCTATTCTTTATGAATCCTTGATGATACTTACTGAATTACATTCATAATTTAAGATACATACTAATCTTAATGGATATTTATAATATGGCTAAAACTAAAGTGATCATGGTGTTAAAAAAGAGCAAAGAGAAGGGTAGGGAAGAAAAAAAAAGTGATTACCAAATTTAGTCCTGAAAATTATGACAAAGTATCAATGGCAACTAAATAAACATTTAAAAAATATATAATGAAACATATCCTAAGCTCAAATCTCACTATATATCAGGAAAACTTTACAGGAAAATTTTTAAGAATCAAAAGTAAGAACCAATTCTACTTTAGGGATTTACTACTATAATCAAATAACCATTGCACATCTGAATACAGAGAAAAATGGAATGAAGTAGAACCTAAGATCTTTCAACTAATCTAGCATAGGTACAAATTAGAAATCGTATGATTAAAAAATGCTATTCAGAATTCAAAGACACTATTCAAATTCAAGACCTCTATAAATAATTGAGAGAAAAGCTACATTAGCAATTGACACATCAAAATGGATAATCCTTGTAGAATTCCTTGATTCTATTAATTGCTTCAAGTATACAAAGTTGCTAAAAAATCTCTCTCCTTTTTTAAAATGGTGATACATGCCTTTACAGGAAGAATAGGTAGTAAATTAACTAGTTACAAAATATAAGTGTGTAAAGGTAAGGATAGCTATTTGTACAAGCTCTATAATACATGTGTTATTCCAAATCATACTGATCTAGAGTCATGTATGCTAACAAACTAGCATATTCATTTATAATGGAATATTTTATTATAAAATGTTACCTAATTTCTATTAGAATAGAATATTGCTCTAACTTGCTAGTGGGGCCCCTATTTGTTGTTGGAGGATTCTCATGGCCCTTTCATGTTGTTCGCCAACCATATCAAGATCTAAAATAGGCTTAATGATGCATTCTTTCTCTAGGTTTAATAGCTCATCAAATTCTTTATCATTTCTATCCAAGGCCTCCTTGATGCTTCTAGCTTCATTGATCCTCTCACTTTCATTGAATATCATATCCAAGATCTTGTTTTTATCCTATCAGAATGACCTATACTTTTCCCTTGGATTTTTTGAGTCACCAAACTTGCCTTATGCTTGAACTCTTCATCACTGATGAGGCCAAGGGTAGTAGGTTGTGTAGGATTGACAAACATGGTCCTAAGAATTTGCTCAATTCTACTAATGAGGCTTTTTTCATCTTTTTGAAGCCTCTTTACCTTGATATGCTAGGTACTCAAGCTTTGAACCTTATCAATATCAATCCCCAATATTGTGCCTAGGTGTCCCATACTTATGGTTTTAGAGTTTGGGATTTTCTTCTTTGCTTGAATGTTGAGGAGTTGAGAAATCATATCCTTTGAGGCCTACCATTAGGTGACCAGGTTTTTGGCTAATGTATTTTGGTCCTCTAATGCACTTTACCTCATCTTCATTGACTTTAATGCCTCAAACATTTCATATAATGACTCATCAAGCATCTTGATCAAAGAATTTAGTACCGACATGATTTCCTAAGTTTTCAAGTTCTCCTTCTCCCTTTCTAAATTCTAGATCCTTTATTTTAACCCCTAGACTCTATCCTTAGATTTTTATGATTATGCTTCTATTAGTATTTTCATATCTTCCACATGGATGGTAGCTTCACCAAGTTTATGTCCTTACATAGGAGTTAATCTTCTAAATGGATCCACCTTCTAAAAGGTGAATTCTTTTATCCCTACCATGGATGTATAGTTTTTATTCTCTCTAAGCCTACTGTCTCAAGATTGAAATTAACTATGGTAATTGGTTCCTTAAACTAGGGAGGTTTTAGGACCTCCATACCTGAGCTAGTAGATTTTCCTAAAGCGTCCATCTTCTTACCTCCTTAGCCTTAGGTGATCATAATCCTTATCTCTTCTTACTCCTTCATCATAGCCTTTATCCAAGGCTTAATGTCATCATGAACATCTACACTAACCCTTTTCATGGACCATGAGTGGGAGAGAGATGGTATCTTTTAAAATTTTCCATAAATAAACTAGTTGGGAATGACTTGTCTATGAATTAGAAATTCATCACTGAAGAGATTGACTTCACTAGTGGGATGAGTGAAGCTAAATCTAGGTTTCTTCCTTAGTTCTATTGGGACTGAGGCCAATTCTACCTTCCTCTTCTCTTTAGAATCAAATCTTTTCCTATTATTTCCCCTAAGGGGTCTTTCTCTCCACTTGAGCCATAAGACTCTGCAAGTTCCTTGAGGGTTCCCTCAAGTGTCACTTCTAACTCCAAGGCTATCATGTTAATGTATTGGAGGTGGTCTTTGTTTCATGGTTGAAGGTAAGGGTCCTTATCTAGGTCTTTCTTCTAATCTTATCTCTCCAACCTTCTCCTTTCTTTTGCCTTGATCATCCTAAATTTATTTAACCTATTATTGGGATTGTTGTGGCTACTCTACCTGAGGTTTCTCATGAGCTATCCTATATGGCCTAGGTAGTAGGTGGTATTATAAAATATGTAGATGCCAAGTTTCCCCAGATGACTTGTCATCCTTGGTTAATCTATGCTCTAGCTTGATTATGTGACCTTAGATCCTATCTAACCCTTCCTCATAATTTTTTTCTCTGATGTAAATGGTATTATTGATACCCAGTTGGTGCACATACTCAAGATTGAGATTTTTGTCTTTTAGATGTTCTCCCACTTTATTTCTTGGATCCCATATTTTGAGATCATCTAGATAAAAGTTAAATGAATTCATATGTATGACCATAACTTCCACCTACTTCTAGTCTTTAATTATGATTTTCACAATATATAATGGGAAGTGGTGAAGCAGACCCTTCCTCTTTTCATTGCAATCCTTATCAATGCCAAGGATGAGTTAGGAGGCAATATCCTACTCAAAAAGCTTATTCAGGTCATGCACTAGTAGTATTTAAGGTTGGGACATAATTCCATCTATCTTGATGACAATGTAATCTGGGAAATACCACATGGCCCCAATCATCTCCACACTCATTTTGATGAGGGGGTGAAGCCTAGGCATGGGAACACCTATGATGGCTTCAACTATTGTTGGGAAAATTTATTCATAGATAAAATGCATGTGATTCTTATATTTAAAGATATACAATTTTTAATAGTAGTGTGAGATGGTTTTCCTACCTTCTAGGGACTAACTTATAATGTCAGGGAAGGTGACTAAAGTAGGAAGGGCATCAAGTAGGTAAGACATCATGTATAATATCTTAGAGGTATTTCTCTTGATGGAGATGAATATCTTGGCAAGGAAGATGATATTAAAATATCTTATTATAGGGATAAGTTTTTCTTCCACCAAGAAGTGTATATATGAGACCCAAACCTTATTTACGTAAGTGGTTGAAGGGAAACCAAAATATCTATTCAATAAGGTCATTATCACCCTAATACCTTCTTTAAACTAGATGATATGTATTTTACCATCAAGGGTTCTAAATATGTGAGGTCCTTGGTAGAGCTAGGGTCTAAGGATAGAGTCTAGGTCATGGTATTGGTCCATTCCCTCATCTTGGGAAGGTCCCCATGGGGAAGAGGGAACTTATAGTACTTTTTAAAAGTAATAGGGGAAATATATGCTACCTATTTTTAGTTACCTTCCCTAATAATCCATTCACCATCAATCCTACAATCAAAAAAAATGGGGGAAATGACATCAATGTAGTGTAATACCTATGGTTTTACCATGGCATGATGGAGGCCAACTATCTAGATTGTAGCTAGGTCAAAGTGTCATCTATTGGTGGTGATATTTCTCTTCTCTTCCTTTGAGATGGGATATAATTCTTATACCATGAATAAGAGATTATACCAATTCCTAATGCTATGGATGTTTAATGTGACGAGGTCTAATTCTATATCCTTAAATACCCAACCCTCACTATCTATTGTCAAATAAAGATTGACCTCTTCCTTTAATTGTTATTTTTTGGTTTCCATGGTCTCTATTCCCTACTAATTATTCATGCTAGATTACCTACCATCTTTTTTAAATCTCTCTCATGCTTAGAAACATAATTAATTTATCCTTTGATTGAATTGTACAAAATTGGATCCCTTTGGGTTGCCTTTATGTAGGGTTTAGTGTTCTATAGCTTTAATGGTGGAATATATCTAGGCTAGGCTTATACATGTTTTGGATTTGATTTGGATCTTTGCCTTTATACCTTTGTGTTTTATATCTCATAAGATCTTCAATTTTGTATTTTTTTACTTGCATGGAACTTATGTGGCACTAGTCTAGATATTTTGTGGCATTTTTCATAAATGCCAACTGAACAATAGCCCTGGGTATTTAAAATAATTTCTTTATTTTTCATGGTTGGATCAAATAACTAGATTATCATGAGTCATTGATCATAATATGGGCCCCTATCTTTCAATTTATTTTTGGGTCTTATGTCTTGTGGTCATGACACTTGGTGTGCTCACACATCTTCCCCATATTCTAAATATTATGTTAGTCCTTTGTCAAATAATCATTGGCCATGTGGTAGGTCCATGGGTTCTTGAGGTTTTGTTGAAAAGACTCTGGGGACCTTCATGCTGTTGGATCAAATGTCACAATAAAGTGAGGACCATTGATTTTCAAAATGTATAAACATTAAGTTAGTACAATTTTAAAAG
The DNA here is from genome assembly GCA_037957365.1 of Torreya grandis. Taxonomy (NCBI): domain Eukaryota; kingdom Viridiplantae; phylum Streptophyta; class Pinopsida; order Cupressales; family Taxaceae; genus Torreya; species Torreya grandis. The sequence goes on along the minus strand of JARHVA010005911.1, from coordinate 287,570 downwards.
TCATGACTTTGACATATGTCCCTTAGGATAATGTTTGTTTTGTGATTATTAAGCACAAGATAAACCTTAAGCTAAGGAATTTAAACCTAAGTTATGATTTAAAAAGGGGTTAAGGTATAAGCACTCTAGGTTAATGTGTGTGTTGTGTTTAGCAAACACAATGAAAAAATTAGGCTAAAATATTTATGCCATGTGTCACAAACCATGCTCAAAATATGTTTAACATGAAATGGAAATCTAAATTTTACATAGGTTAAGTCTATGATTTAAGGTCTATTATGCAAAATTCAATGTGGATCCTTAAAGTGTAGACTTAGGCTAGGTATATTTCTTGCATATATTTGTGTTTTACAAATTGAGGCCTTTCATTTTGGGAATATTTTGAGCATTTCCCTCAGCTTGGAAATCCACTTTAGAGTTAAAAAAGGGTTTTGGGACGTTATTTGAATACCAAGTAAGAATTTTTTATCAGTTGATGGTTGCGTGGATGTCAAGTTTAAACTAGTGAAAAGTTAATTTTAATGGACTTAACATCGACAGTTGCACGGGTGTCAAACTAGTCTTTTCAAATGTTTAAATGATGATCACATGAATTTCAATTTTAAGTTCATTAAAATATTTAGGGTAAAATGCAAGGATGCCATTTGGCATTTTTGTAGGGCTTCCCAGTGTCTCGGTGATAATTCACTCTATTGGATCAAATTCTATGATAAAGTGACATCCATGGGATATTAATCTGAAGACTTGCTTTTGATTGGTTGTCATGTCAAGTGGGTCCCCTTTCATTTTAGTCCTCAAATGTAATGGTGTTACATGTCCATATTTTAGGCTCCTTGTATCTTTTTGACTTTTCAATTACACTTCACTTCATTTGATTGGGTCCTTATGAGTAAGCACAAATAATTGGATTATCCAAGATGCATTTTATTACAACTAAAGTTTTAGGTTATCTTCACTCCATTCGATCAAATGTCATGATAAATTGAAAACCATAGGATATTACAAGGTGCAAGGAAGTTAATATTAGGACCATGGAGACAATAAAAAATTAATATTGAGGTGCTAAGACTAAGGCCATGTTTATATTTAATGAATATGTCAAGGCCTTAGTATTAAAGTCTTAGGCTAAGTTGGGGAATATAAAAAGAACCTTCATGACAACATTTAGTTAGGCCATAAGGAACTTATAAAAGGGTGAAAAAATGTTTCTTAGTCAAGTTGTGTTAAAAGACATGACTAAACCTAAGATTTGTGCTTTATATAAGTCTATAAATTAGTTTTAAAATGGTTCCTACCAATTTAGTTCCCATTATTATTTAAATTTGAATCAAGGGTTTTCTAGGGTTTTGGAATACATAACTATCAAGGGTCTACACCATAGAACCTACAACTAATAGTCAAATGAACTTCATTAGCAATGTTAGTCCAGATTAAGATAAAACCAAACCACAATAGTCTATCTTTAAATGACTTGGATGACCTTAAAGCTCTATGGAATAATTTGTATTATTGAAATTACCATGTTTTATAATAAGGATTTCTCAAGGGTCCCAACCTTAAAAAAATGGGGGTATGTTTATCCCAACAAGTAGACAAAACATGCTATGCTATTCATATTATGAAACATAATATACTAAGTGGTGTGTGTAAGGGTTTCCTAATTCTCTATATATCAATCCCAAACATCTCCATCTAAATCATCTCTGATGATACTCTCCCTCTATCATGATCTAAGGGAAGAATCTATCCTGCATCCACCTCATTCCAATGAAGGTAGTTAGCCCAAAACATCATCATATCCATAAAATAATGATGTATAATAATCAAACATGATTATAAAGTACATAATATAAATGTACTACTAACTCATAACATCTAATCATGTAAATTAAGCAATACAAACTATCCCATAATCAACATATGTCATCAAGTTTAATCAAATATTAGTTAATCAACTAATCAACTATAATAATCCATAGATTAAACAAGTTATTTAGCTTAGAGAGAAATCAAGATGTAACAAATGGTACTAGCTATGTTAACTCAGTAGTGACCTCTATGTTTCTAATAATTATATATGAGCTCATAAATATATGAATGAGGATTGATGATTATTTTAGTAGGATGGTTTTGTTGTGATTGGCAACCATCATCCTTTTCTAATAATAGATTTCATACTCAAGGAGTGCTTAAACTCTCATGATTATAGTAGAGAGATTGTGAGTCTCAATGGATTGATAAAAATGTATTTTTCAATATGATTTACATACAATAAATCACCTCTTTTATAAATTAATTATAATTTAGCATGTATCCAATGCAATTAGTGAAATATCATGTGGTAGCAAAGCCTTGAATAGAGAAAGGCTTGGGTCTAAAATTGGACCACTTTCATCTCTAAATTAGAGAGATTTTACTGAAAGGAAGTTCAAATTGATTATGATCTAGAATTTAATCATATTTATGAGTTGGTCTCAATAAATTCTTATTATGATGAATGTCAGTAAAAGTCTTGCAAGAAAATTATGGGAAATGGAGAGGTTGTTTCTCATTATTTTCATAAAGTTATTTTGTTCTTCTATGTGTGTTAAGGTATGCTATTGTTATAATAAGCAAGATAACTGAGAGGAGGGCTGAATAAATCTTTAAAACCTTTTACCAATTCCACTTAAGCATTCATGAACATTCACTCCATCATGTAGATCAAACAATGACTAAGTAACCATACATATATGCATGAAACATAATAACACAAGATAACATAAATTATATGTGGAAAACAATCAAGGGGATTAAAACCCATTGATTTATACATATGGACTATAGTCCTATAAGACAAACATAAAATTTAGTGAATCAACCCTAATTAGCTACACACCAACTCAGCTAGGCTTTAACAAACACCAATTTGCAAGGAGACACCAACCTCCTATATGACTTAACACCAAATCATCCACCTAAAACCTTTGATCACCTTTATAAAATTTTATTTATCATACAATAGATGATGATCTCTTTCCTCAGCTCTTCATACATTTATATCCCTCTCAAACTGGTCTCTATCCTTCTTTGCTCAACTAACTGTCTTCTTGACTTGATTAGGCCATATGATCATGATACTCATATGAAGAATGTATATCAAATATTCATCACTATTATGATTCACTTATATGATGGTATACAATACCTTATTCTACTTACCAATGTTTTATTTCATTCATTTGTTCTACAATCATAAATAGGCCTAAAATTGCTTAGTATTTATACAAATATTTTGTTCATTTCCATTTTACTCAAATAAATAATATTAAAATATTATTTAGGAAATTAAATGGATATTATAAATTCTTATATAAATGGATAAAATATTCATTGAGTCCCTTTAGGTCTTACCTATCTCAATTAGGCCTCATCTCACCTTTAGGTCTCATGGAGACCTAATCCTGTTAGGTCTATTTAGGACACATTACACTTTACCTTATTTGGAACACATTAAAACACTATAAATGGTAGGAAAACATCATATAACACTTTAATATACCCATACTAATATTATCTAGGCTTCATAATACTTTTTAGATCAAACCCCTACTTGGAGCACACTATTAGCACTATTCATAATTAGGCCTATGCATACCCAAAAAGTCTAGCTTAAATAACTGAAACATAAACACAATTTTGAAAAAAAACCATGGAAAAAATCACACATATAAAAGGTAAATGACCTCAAGATCATCACCATTTACATTAGATATCATAACTCATGACAAAAGTGTTCAAACCCTTTTTTGCAAGTAACCCACTTAGTACTACCAGAACACTCCAAAACCCAATCATGAATAAGAAAGAACACAATCAAGGAATTAAAATAAATGAAAAATATATTAAAACATCTTCATAATGATGTGAAACAAAATTATCATAGTTGACCTTCTCTCTCACAGATATTACTCTACTTGACAAGCCATTTTGGATTCAAAATTTCATCCTATTACACTAACTTCCAAGCTTATTAAAAGCATGGATAGGTAATTAAAGTCCAAAATAAAAACTCATATGAATTATATATATTAAATTAGGGAAAAGAGACTCTAACTCATCACTACAACTTTTTACCTAGATATGCTAGTTTACCTTCAAACACAGTCATAGTGATAATGACATGCAACACTTATGTAAACACTTTTATAGACTTATAATACATGTGGATAATATTATTATATCATAAGGAATATATAAAATAGAAATATAATATAATCAAATGATAATATTAGTCTTTCAGACCATTCTCATAAACTTGCACTTCACTGTCTCATCTACCCTAGGTTGGTCAACTTATGAGCAACATTTTCATCATGTCCACCGATCTCCAAAAAATATTTCCAACATGAATATGTATTAAAATTATTTAAAAATTTCTCCATGCATTTTCATTCATCCCTAATCCATGTTACCTAATCCACTTCTCACTTTTACCTGGTTTTCTCATTATTTGCATCATTAGGCCTTTTAGCAATAGGTCAACTTGTATGACTAGTTTATCACCCTTGAGGGATATAATATGATCATAAACCACCATGGAAATCAATTAAAATACTAAATATTCAATCTTCATCCATTTAGGAACTTTAACTCGATCAACTCTAATTGCTACAATAATTCTATGAAAAATAAGGCATTTCTTGTAGGGTCCACTCACTTGACAAACCAATCACACCTAAAGGTTATTGGGAGAGTTTAATAAAACCTATAATCACTTAACTAGTCATACCAAACCATTATTAACACTTTAGAACCAAATATTTCATATCAGGTCACTATTAGGGTTCTTTGATGGTTTAAACCATCTTCCAATATTATGATCATTTATAAAGCTTAGCCCCTTATTCAAGAAACTAATGCTTGGAAATTTGAGCTAGGATGCTTACCCATATACCATGAATGGATTATGTTACCATGTAGAAGTTACACATTATAATGAACACTTGAAAGTTCTTCTCAGTTTGAGAACCCTTCATTTTGTGCACATGAGAGACCTTAAAACACTTTTTGTTACCTTAACATCCACATTTTGACCTAAAACTTGGTCAACATACCTAGGAAAACCTATAATATCATTGATAATTATTTCATTCTCATTATTTCCTTGGAAAATAATCCTATTACCCCATATGGTCACCATTTCTCTCTTTGCTCTCGAGGCCTTGATTTATAAGTCACATTAGGCCTTAAAGATGACCTTATAACCACTATAAAAGATGTAAAAACATCATATACATGACATAAAACATATTACCATGCTAAAAAATTGACATAAATTATTCATATTCCTTGATAATACCTCATAACACCTCATTAGGTCAAGCAGGGTCTAGAACTAGTCTAGTTGCATGCTAGGTCTATAGGTCCTACCCTTGTAGGCTCACCATGAGACTCTCATGAGAGATAAAATGCTGAATATTAATTATAAAAAAATAATATACAAACTCTTATGTCTTTATTCATCTATATTACTAGTCCATCAAGTTCATACCTTCTCACAAGGTCTCTTTATATAATGACTAGTGTCATGACTAGGCTTCTCAAGCATTTGAAGCTTGACAACTAACCGTGAAACACTCCTTGATGATTCTAAACCTTGATCATATGAATTTAATTATCCTTGGACAATATCATACTTATACACACACCTATTCATGTTCATCATACACATGCTCATGATATCACTATGCTTGTTATGACTAGGCTTCTCAAGACACCTTGTACTCAATGACTAGTACTCAAACATGCTTTTCTTGACCTAAAACATGAAATAAAACTTAGGATAATCATTATGTTTCCTTAAAATTATCACTCAATATAAAAACATCAAGTTGCCTTAAAATTTTCTCATGTCATATGGCTCATATCTCACCGACTAATCACCATGCAACTTTAGCAGATGCACCTTGACATTAATGAAATAAACCTTGACATTAAGTGAAATCAACCTTGAAATTAATGAAAACATTTCTCGATAGTTGTGACACTAAGTGATGGTAGTTTATGATCAATATAGTCATGATGGTAATGCAAAAAACCTCTCCTATGTTGGGAATGATGGTTGACCATTTACAAGAAAATTATGTGAATAAAAATCATTACACAAATGAAAATCATGACATATGTTGCAAAGAATAAAGTGATTATGTCACACTATTCTAAAATCTAGTAAGAAAATTGGTATCAAAATATTAATAACCTAGGGTTGTATAAACCTTGAAAATAAAAATATGAATTAGAATATTGTATTCATGTGGGTTAGACCCTTATATGTTTTTAAATATCCTTACAAATAATAAATGAATAAATTCAAGGGATGTTGGTAATATATAGGAATAGTATGATTGCTTTTAGTTAGAAGTTGAACTCCACATTTAAGAATTTCCTTTAGTGATGCAATAAAATGCTCACCTTAGGTGCTTACCTGGGATGGCACACAGGTAATTCATGATGATGTTCTAGTATTCTAGTGGATTTAGAAACCTTGTTGGATGAACAAAGTAGTCCAACATTGAGGACAATGCCTTTCTTAAGGTGGGGGGAAATGTAAGGACCCTCACAAGAAAAAAATATGACTATTATAAACTAATGGTTATACTCCATTGGTTATTTTGAATATGAAGGTAAGAAGATTATGCACATAGTAAATCCTAGTTTAACAATGATTAAATTATTACCTTAGGATGTAATTAAAATTACATATGTATTAAGGTGCTATAATAATATCACTTCATAACCTTGTGAATTTCTTGGTTAGTTAATTAAATTGGTTTAAGAAAATGATATAACATGATATAATTGAAAGATTCAGCTATTAAGATAGTATATTTCATGTAAATAAGTGTGTACAAATAGGTAATTGACAATGAAGGAAAAAGGACTATGCCAGGCATTATTGCATTATGTGTGATCCCACCTCTAACCCAAATATTGTCTTGAACCTTGCTTGATCCTAATTTAATGCCTTACATGCCATTTGACCATTTATTTAGTATTGGTGTGTCTTAATGGATTGTAATCACTACTGGGTTGGTCAAACACCTTGGTTGGTCATCTGAAATACATGAGGTCAAAATAGACCAATGTCTAAAATTCCTTATAGAATAATTATAGACTTGTCCATTAATTGACTTTACCTTGAGCCCTATGTAGGGAGGTGGATTGTCTTATAAGCAACCATGGGAATCTAATAGACACACCATTCACCATTATGGATTGGAAAAGAGAATGTCCATTTATGAAGGCATGGGCTAGAAAGTAGAGTGGTTGGTTGATCCAAGGAAAGAATAAAAACATGTCATGTTCTGATTAGGTTATAAGGAGAGAATGCCTATTTGAGGAAGACATATCTATTAAAAAAGGATGATATTATCTAGAATTGAAATTTAAGAAAATTTGGGCCAAACTAAAAGAAGAAGGAAAAACAAAAAGAGATCCTAGAGATGGAGAGCCTCAACTGGAATAAACCTTCATAAAATATCCATCGAAGGGATTGAATCATTTGGTAGGTATCCTATTGACTCGAATATCCTACTATTTGATTAAATGAAGTTTGTGTTATTTTTAATTGAGTTATAGTGTTTGAGAAGAGTAAGATAGTTGGATTAATTATTCTCTTCATTATTTTCCTATGGTTGTGCTTGGGTTTCCCATAGTGTTATTACCCCTTGTGTGAGAGTTCAAAGTTAAGATACTCCATTATAGTTCTAATTTTTGTATTTATTCTTACCTAGATATTATGTTTTGATCATGTAAGACTAATAATGCATTGAAATTTCACATTATTCATGATGGATGAATTGGTAGGTCTCTCATTTTAGACTGATGGTAGGTTTTTTAAGTCCTCTCATGACTGATTATAAAATATATCTTAGTGGTTGTATGCTTGATGGGTTTTATCCTTGTGATATTTATGTTCTCTCCTTTTGTGTTTTATATTTTATGATAATAGATTTAAAGTTGGTAAATTATTGACTGAGATATGATGGGATTTTCACCTTATGAGTATTTATATCCTTGACCACAATACATATTGACCACTTCATTCCTTTAATTACCTTACACCATGATGTAAACATGTCTGAAGCTGGGAGTCCTATTCAGGGGTGCTTAAAGCAATCACTTAATGATGGGAAAAGGTTGGATTTGATCCCACCTTATGTTATCTAAATTTGTACCTAGAGAAAAGAGGGGCTCATCTTTATCTATTGATTATTTTTATTTTTTTGCTTTTTATAAGTAATTATAATTATAATCCGATGATTATTTACTCTCAGCTAAAACTATTATATTTATATGTTAATGATCTATTATGGGCTAAGTGGAGAGACACTATCTTATGTATTTTACTAGCTAAATGTTATGGTTATTACTTTAGATAAATATTATAGAAGTTTCTTATTATATTAGATTAATATGCCTCCTTATGAGGGATCCTTGTTGAAAATAAAATCCTAGTGGATGCTTGTATATTCATGATCAAGCTTGGCCATGTTAATGGCCTTAATATATATTATATATCTAGTTGAATATTTTGTGCTTGCCTTGTGCATTGTGTCTTGAGATGTTGTAATACCTATTGTCTAAATAATTCTATGTGAAATACACATTTAAGTATGAAGGCAAGTAAGTAGTATTCATATGCCTTTGATAATAAAGATAAATTGTGTTCTACTTTTATAAATTTGGGTATATATAAACCCATTAATGATGTGGCTTAAACTTAGTTACTCTAGATATGGTTGGCTAACCTTTACTAAGATATAAGCTAAGAAAGATAAACTATTAAAAAATTCTTGAGTTATGTTAAGAAGAACCTCAATGGGTTTTAACCATGGATCTTCTTGGAATGAATCTTCCAAATGAGGGATAAATCTTATGTATGTATGGCTCTTTTGATAAAAAGATAAATATGCCATGCTTGGTTTAAATTTGGTTATAATCAACCTTTTTATGGATAGTAAAAGGGAATTATTTCCCTATATTATGTACGTATATCTTTGGGAGTTAAGTCTATCCATGTGTGGAATAAACTTAAGATATTAAATTGTGTTAGTTGTCACTGAAGATACAAATTTAGCTTGGAAAAATAAATTAAAATTTGATATTATTATAATTTAAGAAGTTGCCTTGTGGAAGAGTTTATTTTATTTTTGTAGTTGAGTAATCCATCTACAATAATCATTCCATATAACAAGACCATCTTCTTTTAAAAGAAGAAATTATAGATCTTATCTTTACAATGATAATTATGATAAGGCACAAACCCTTTAGGTTTTATCAAGGTCACCCTTGTAGAGAATTATTGAAATAAGAAGGTCATGAAGTCATAACATATATTTTGTGTTTCTTCATCTTAATAAAATCTTTGGTTTATGTTCCTTCCATTTAATGAGATGAATATATATTTGCATTAATATTTGAAGTGTCATCTTCTAAGAATAAGATTAGTTGGTTTATAGGTAGAGTAGTTCCTTTAGTAACATTTGGTTAGGTTGAGTTGCTTGGAGACTTATACTAAGTTGACTAAACCAATGAGAGCATTGGTTTAGTGTCAAGCATATCGTTAATGTAAACACATACTACTTTACCATAGTGAAGACCTTATGGGGAAGTCAGGTTTAGATTTGGATGCATAAATGGTGGTAGACCTTTGATAGATATGTGTTGCCTTAATTTAAATTATTCACTTTTTCTTAGACATCTCCCTTAATTCCATTCAACTTGTGCCTTATCCAAATTGCTTGGTTAATTGATTCTAGATCTGATTTTTACTTGAGCCTTGATCTATTTGATTTAAAGTGAATCATTTCTTAGAAAATCATCAAGACCTTTGGTGACAACTTTTTGCCTTAGATTTTCCTTATCGACTAATTCATCTACTTAGAATTTGCCTTAGATGCCTCTTAGATGGGCCTTTTTGTATCCTTTTGCCTTAGTTTATTTTTATGACTTTTGTGAGTGGTTATAATGAGACCACATGTCATTATCATACTAACTCAAGAGTGAAATTAGATTGGTTTTTAGTATGGTTAATGTCAAGCTAGTGGGATAATATGATGTTGCCATGAGGTATCATTTTGATGACCAATGATCTTAGAGAGGAATATATAGGGAATTATGCCTCAAATTTAGTAGGATAGCATGATGTTTCCATATGGCATCATCATGGGGAATCATGATCCCAAAACTAACCGTATAGGGAGTTATACCTCTAGGATAGTGAGATAGCAAGATGTTTCCATGTGGAATCATCTTGATAACCCTTAATCCTAGAGTAGACTGTAAAAGGAGTGAAGCCTTTAAGATATCAAGATGTTTCCATATGGAATCATTATAGTGACCCAAAATCCCATAAAGTTCTATATAGAGCATAAATAATACAAGTAAGTGGGTGAGAAAGATGCATCTACATGGTAAAATCCTACTACTCTGCTATCTTAGATATATCTGTATTAGGTACAAAATCTAGGAGTAAGCAGATGAGTGAGATGTTTCCATATATAAAAATCCCACTAATTTAATATTTTAGAGATGTTTGTATTGAGTGAAAATCCTAAGGGCCAATGATTTATCAAGATGTGACCAAGTGGAAAAATCTCATTATTATAGTCTTTACAAAGTCATGCCTACCTAATATAGTGGAAGGTAGTGAATTGGTGATTTTTCACCAAGTAGAGTTTTTACAAGGTCATATGGGAAGTAACAAGTGGAAATATTGGCCCTAAGAACTCAAAGAGAAGTTAGCATGGCTTTATAGCCTACCAAAGGGGTCACATGGAGATCGACCATGTTAGTAATGGCTGGGGCCAATTTCAATAACCATATTAAAGTCATAATGTAACAAAATTAGATGTAAGATTACACATAAAATTGATTTAATGAACATATATCTCAACTAGTATATTATACTTGATCATTCAATGATGATGATTACATGGATTACTTAATTATGACTAATCAGAATGAATTCTGGTGTGCATTCTTATGTTTTTGGGCATTTGTTTATAGTAGATTATGTCATGCCTATCTATTATAGATAAAAAATGGGCATGAAAATTCCAAGGACAAGGGAGGTCAATTGTTGACCCTCCTTTGTGAAAGCTATAAAACAATAGTATAAGAATCCTTGTATTTTAGCCAAATCCAATCCCTCAATCATTTTAAAGGGGATCAATTAGAGAAAGTATTAAAATAGGAATAGATTATATCAAGTAGGGGAATGATTTTATGTTTTACCAAGTTATGGTCCTATCTCCTTGATCTCCATAAATGGATTGAGAAGAAATGGAAGCCTCTGATGGAAGGTACTTTACACAATTTACCTTGTGCCAAAGGTTTCTTTGATGGAATTTTTAATCTTTTAAAATATAGGAATGTAGTGTTCTAGGAGTCCTTTTGGACTTGGGATTAAAGCATATTACTATTTAAACCATGGTATCTATGATTTGAGACAATTATTAAGGACTTCAATATAAAATTGATTTAAGTTAGGTTTCCTTATCTCCTATTTTAGTTTTAACAAGATTATGGTGTAAAATCCATAGGGGATGCTTTGGGTGAATTTTTATTTTTGAAATCTAGTAAAAAAAATCTTGTACCCTATACATTTCACATATTATAGTTAATATTAATGTTTTATAATATCTCTTAAAGTATATTTATTTGAAAATATTGGATTAAATTTGAAAACAACCACTTGATTATGAGGGCTTTCCTTTATATTATCATATATGCTTTGAAACATGGCATCTAGCCACTACTTGCAATATGGAAAACCATTATAAGGGATTATCTTGGTGTAAGGAATCCCTTTTTAAGAATGAAATTAATATTAGTGATAACAAGTATAATGACAACAAAAGTGAATTACTTATAAAATAAAGAAAGACTTAGATTTAGATATAATAAGTGAGGTACGATAAATACCAGAGGAAGATATGGATTTAGCCAAAAAGGATTTTGATCCTTGTGTGGAGTATTTAGTTTATATTGAGGGAAGAAAGATGATTTATATGGATTTTTACCAAAGGAAATTTTAATTTAAAAAAATAAGAGTGATATCTATGATTTAAGTAAGGGTTTACTAGCTTGGGTTTTATTGAATAACTATCTACCAATCAATGCATTTGAAGCATCTATTCACATCTATCCTAATTTAGGAGAGGCATGTGATTGGACTAATGTTTTAAATAAGAGGAAAATTAGAGGTAATAATGAGGTAGAACCACTAAATATGATCATCAAATCCCAAAAATAAAATGATTTTGGAGGGATAAATAATTTTTAGACATCAATGTTGTGTTTTTGGTCTATAACTATCTCAAAATATATCTATAACTTGTGTATATTTTTGATATAAGAGGAGTTTTATCACATCTAGTTACACTATAAAATATTTAAGCATTAAATGATGGATTATGATATTAATGATTGGTAGTGTTGATATTTATTTATGAGTTGGATTTTTATATGTTGTTTGATTGATATTTATATTACCTATTTCATTATCAATATCTAGATAGATATCTATTTAATATGTATTATTATGCTTTATGATCATGATTTTTCATATTACTTACATTCATTAGTTTATTGTGGTTATATGTTGATGATTAATTTAAGTTTGGACTAACTACCATTTTTCTTGATGAGGTGGATGGAGGACTGTATTTCCCTAATAAGAAATTTAGAGGGAGAGTATCATTAAATATGGGGGTAAAAATAATAATAATGGGGGTTGAGAGATACATTGAAACTATGCACACACTATATGCAATGGGAAATGTAGTAGATCTATAAACTAATCCTAGCTTAGAGAAGATAAATCCTACTTACACTTCTGATTGTGGATACATTAGATATTTAAGGTCAAGACAAAGATGGATGAATTAGACCTATCTAAGGGATCTCTTACCATAATAAATTCACTAGGGAGGGCTTCAAATCCTCTAGTCAAGAAAAACTATGCAATAACCCTAACTAGGTCCTATGTTTTCATATTCACTAAACTAATAACAAGTAAAGCAAAATCTAATCCAATGATCACCAAAGCTTGTGGCATAAAATGGGGGTAATAAACATGAAAAGTAAACATTAATAAAATAAATATAATCACATCAATGTATATGGAATCTTAATGCATGGGATAGAAGTGTAAATTCAAAGCTATCTACTCTTATAAAGGAGGAATAAAGTTATGAATACTTACCTTGAAAGATGAACCCACCAAGCCTCAATCTCTACCTTGGACAAGGTAATTTGTAATATGTTGTTGTAGTATGTAAGGATGAAAAGGATAAATCAACTCTAGGCTACACATCCAATCAATGCATCCAAAACACTTCTTCACAAGACAAGATCTATATCTCCAAAGAAAGTACAAAACCCTAAGCTTATTCCTCAAGTAGAATGGTGGATAAGTAGATGAAAAATATACATCCCTTATTATTATATTACTTTATAAATGATTAAATTTATGTGTTTAAATGGGCTGTTCTAGCCCTAATCCTTTTTCAAAGTTTAGGCCAAAAACACCAACCTAGTTGACCTAGTATTGTTATTAACAAAAACAAATTAGGTTATGGAATAGTTTGGCTAATGGTTGACCTAGATCCTAATAAGTTTTATCAATTAGATTAATATTGGATAAAATTTTCCTACATACAATTTTTTTTCTTGGATTGATCAGGGCATCCTTTTAGACCTTTCAATAACCTTCTACCCCCATGATTAGTCCCTTTCTAGTCTTGATTTGATGATGCAGTACAATATCATGGGAGGTCCTGGTGTGGTGTGAGAAGCTAAAAAAATTTATGGTTGAGTGGGTGATATAATGGTGTTAGGAGAAGACAAACCTAATTACCCTATCACATGTCACTTGCAAGGTTTTGAAACACTTTAAGTAAGCTTTAAGGTGAATTTGGTGATTTTGAGAAAAGGCCTATAAACAAGTCTAGAACTATAAGTGAAGGATATAGAATGTTTTCATGGTGTTATAGAATTAATGGTCATGAATGTGGTTTTAATAAATTCATAAAGATTCTAATGAGAGAAAAATAAGGCCTAGAGAAGCTATTATGCCCAAAAGACCCCAAAAGTGCATTAGATGACTTAAGGGTTCTCAAAAAATATTTTTCAAGTGAAAAAGTAACTTTTTGAGGAATTCAAATTGGTTTTGAATTCCTCCAACCTAATTATGTAATTTTTTACCCTTTTAGACATGTTCAAGGTCATTTGAAGTCATTTGGAGTGGAGGGAAGGAGTTTGGGAGTAAAAGGATGCATTTTGAAGATTTTTAGAGCTTTGAAAAACCAAGTTTTTGGATATTTTTATTGATGTAAGGGATAATATATAATATTAAGGAATTCATGGTTTCCATAATATCCTATTATAGGCCTCTAAATTAATATTCTAGTATAAGAACCAGTAGAGGTAAGGAAAACCTATTAGCTACAAACTAGGCATGACATAAGTTTTCTACCATTAATGGAGGTAAAATCATTTTATAATGTTTAAAAAAAGAATAAAAGGTCATTTACATCCTAAAAAATCTTTACCCAGTGTTGGATTGCATAGGCAGACTTATGGTTCTTCATGCGAAGGAAAAACCATTTTAGGCAGTTTGGGATAACTCTAGGAGAGCCTCAGGTTTTCACTCAGTATGGTTACAAGAGAAAGAGTTGGTATAAAATATTTTGGAAATTTATAGGAACCATAATTACCTTAAAAATTATGTAATTGGTGGTCTATTTCATCTCCCCATATTTATGAACAATCTCTAAAAGTTCAAGGGTGTCTAGATGGCCTACTCATCTAAATAGGGTCCAAGTTATCCCTTGTTTATTCACTTAAGAATTAAATGAGAAATTATGTATTTATAGGAGTTATTTAAATGTAAAATAATATATATTAAAATTATTTTCATCAAATAAATCCTTACAAGAAATTACTTATAGCATAAAACCTATTTTCCTTATTATCCTTGTGAAATGGCCATTTGATTAGTTTTAGATCAGAACTTGGGTTTAAGGGATAATGTAACTCATTATCCTTATGCCACATAAAAAAATTCAAGTAATATTTCTCATCAATCCTTAGTGCTTCATCAATGCCTTGGTAGGCCAAACAATCAAGTTTCTAGTTGGAGCTCCAATGGAGTTACAAGTTTATCAATTACAGAGGTTTATCTTTCCTGTAGTAGCTTAAAAATAAAGAGGATATTATGATTTCACCTCTGAAGTATCCTAAGAAATATCCATATACAAAAATTTCTTGAGGAGGAAGGAAAAGAGGTACTCCCTTTGGGGGGCTTTGGCTTAATTGTCTCTTCTTACTAATTGCAACCATATAGAAAACCAAAAAAGGAATTGGTTTTCACCTATATTAAAATGATCTAGTTCATAGTTTGTGAACTTATTAAGGTCTAAACTCAGTCATGATTGCATTTTATGTTTAAACGTAGCCTACAAGCCACTATGTAAGCATGTACCTTCAAGCCTACTTTAGCAAAGTATACCTACAGCTATACTTGAGCACAATAATGCATACATGCTTGGAAAGAGGTTGTAAATATAGTGATCAAGGGTAATTAATTCTTAAGATAATGATATAATGGAAATAAAATGATAGGAACTCATAAAAACCATATTGAATAGGGTTTCAACACCTAAAACACAGTCATCCCATTGAATGAGCATCTAATGTTGCCTTAGAAGGGGTCATCACATTAAGATAAAGAATTTAATTGTTTTTAAAACTCCTTATGATTAAAGAGCTTAATTTAATTGAATTTATATAAGGTTGTGGACTAATTTCAAGACCATACACCATGAAAAATGGTTGTTTAAACCTCACTTCTTGCACACCTGAGATGTTCATCTATAGGTGACTATACATAGAGGTATGAAGGAGTTGTATTAGAGATTTGACATTTTTGGAAGCCTTTATAAGGTTTGTAGAGCTGAATAATAGCTTTAAAAACTTATTTGAAGCATTGGATAGGCAATTGGGTTGGAATAAACAATATTCAAAGTTGAATTATTATGTTTAGGGATAATTTCCCTAAAACACAAAAACATAGCACTTGGCACTTTTTTTGATATCATATAACAATCTTGAAAGGAGATTTGATGTCTCCAAATGTTCCTATGTTGTATCCCTATCCTAAGATAAAAAATTTCAAAAGTAAGTGAGTTTTTTTATCAATTGGTTTCCATGATAGAGGGCTCAAAAGTTTCATATTTGTTCACTACATTATTTTAGTGATATTTACAGGTTTAAATCTTCAAATAACCTTCACAACCCAAGGTTATCATATGGAAGTACATCTTTATGTGAGGAGGCCTTTTTAAGTTGAGATAGTACACCAATGTTTCAAATATCATAAAAAGGGTTAAATAGTAGGGTAGTGTAACTCATCTACACCTATAGGTGTCTTTTGTCCTAAAATATTTCACATATAGCTAGCTCTAAACTCCTATATCATCCATGAGGTGAATCTAGACATAGAAACACCAATAATTTTTAGTTAAATCTAACTTAAAATAGATAAAAGGGATAATAAATGATGTGACACAAAATTAAAGTTGGATACCCACATATAATACCCCTATTTTACTATAACATAATCAAATGTAGTTGACTGTGGTTGGCAATGAGCAAGAGATGGTGTTTTTGATGTTTGTGATAGCATGGGAATGAGGTAAATAGATCCAAATTAATTAAAAAATTTCAAGAAAAATATAGGATGGTTTTAATTCAATGCATTCAAGGTAAAATAATGTAATATTTACCTATAAGGGTTAACTTCTAAGAAAAAAATCAATAAACATAGTCAATATTTGCACTTAGTCAAGAGCAAGGTGTATGTGGGATGTTTGGAAAGTTTGAGTGATAAGTAGGTATGGAAACACTTTAATAATTATTTTAAAACCTTGGGATACCCTCAAATATTATAAATAATTTATATAAAGGATCCAAACATACACATATAGTCACCTTTTGTTTTATATAGTGAATTGGAGTTTAAATGGACTTAGGTTTGTTTGACCAAAAGATAATAAGTCATTATGACTAAATACCCAAGGTGAACTACATAGTAAAATTAAAAAATAATGAGGTAATTTTTTTCATCAATTAAGGACTATTTTTTATATTTGGAGATGGCAAATGAAAAGGGTTCTTGGTAATACAATCATGTTTCCAAGAAATAAACCCTGTGTGAACTAGAGGAATGAGTTTAGTTGGAATGGAGTTAGTTAATGTAATTAAAAAAATATAGAGTGACCAAGGAGAAATATATTATAGGTTTAATTAGGGCTCAAAACCCAATATAATAATAAATAATATCCTCTAATTTTGATAAGTTTGAATAGTACCCTATTTTTTGTGTGTACAATATGAACTATGGCTGTATTGTGGCTACTCATAGAGGGAAGGTTCATTGTGGTATTTTTATAATGAATATTATTATTTGATGAGTTATTAAATTATTTTTAATGTTTTTTAATTTTTATTATATTAAGTTTCATTTGATTTAGGTTAAACGATAATTTAGGCCTTTGGAGGTGTGTTTATGCAGACAATGAGCAAAAGTGTGGTGTCATGAGTGTTGTTAGTAGCCCAAGAATGATGTGAAATTAAATTTATTATTGTAAAAAATGACATTATAAATATTAAATAATGTATTTTACATTTTTTTCCAAGCCTAAACTATGTAAATTCACCTACAGGTGCCTTTCTAAGCAAGATTTATGAATATAAAGTCAACCTATAGACTAGACCAATCAAGGTGAAAAGTGAGCAATGAGAGGTTGTAAAAAGGGATTAACGTGTTATATGTGTTTAAAATGGATCCACATAGTTCCAAGTAACATGAATTTACACCTTCATATTATGGATGCATATGAGAGAGTCTTATACAAGGCAACTTATAGTCCATACTTAGAATTCTAATACACAATGAACTTAAAGGTTGGTAGGAGTAAAGGAATATAAAATAGGTTTTGATGATGGAAGGCAGTGTATGGGGTAATTGAAATGGTTTATTAACCTTAAAAAAATGTTTAAAACTTTTTAGGGAATCTGAAAATACCTTTATTTTCCTTCAAATGTAAATAGGTCTGCGTATGGTGACATTTCCTACATAGTGTAAGTGAAATCAACTTAGAAATGTGGAGAAAAGAGAAGAAATTGGAAATAAAATGGTTTTAATAGCTGTGTGGGGTTAGGATATATGTGAGGAACCTTTCATAGAGCTAATGAAGTCGCTAAAACTCTCATATAGCAATTAATAGTGCTCTTAGGCCTTTACAGGGGTGTAAAAATCCTAAACTAGGGTTTTACCAATTTCAAGAGTTTTAACCCTCCAAATTTTCCAAAAATTTGTATTTTGATCATTTTAAAGGTGAATTAAATTAATAAAGAGGTTTTATGTTTTACATATCTATACATACAAAATATAGGTGACTGTGTGCTGTGGAGTTCAAACAAGGGTTAATTAGGCCTAATGAAGACCAAAAAGGGACTATAAGGGTGTTTAAAGGTATAATTGGATCTTAAAACCTAGTAGGAGGCAAAAAAATAATATAGGGTTGTTGAAATGGAACTTGTTTTCTCTTAGTGACCCCTTATTTATTTATACAAGAAGAATTTGACCCAAAAGGGGCTAGTAGGAGCCTAGGCAAGTCAAGGTACTAAGAATGGTGCATAATGTGAATTGGTGTTTTAGAGGGTTTGTAATTTTAGTTGGGAGTTCAATGTAATTACAGATTCATGTATAAGGTCTCAAAAAATTTTATTTAGGGAGGTGATACCTTGGATTGGGAAAGGCTCAATAAACCTTTGTTAAGGGATTGCATTATGACAAAGTACAGGTGAAATGTTTTGTGGTTTCCCTCTACTTAATATTGACATTGGAGGAGACTTAAGGAAACTAATATTAGTTGAGAATTTATTCCCTTGAGTCACTCACCTGTAACCCTCTCAAAACACACACCCATAACTATGGGAACAATAGTCATAGGTTTCATGTCAATTAGTATGTAGAAAAGGTGTTTAAGATGATTTATGATCTAAATATATACTCAAGGGAGAAATGATATTTTAGGCTTATAAACATAAATGAGGTTTTATTCAAGGACACCAAATCCCTTAGTCAAAATACCCCAATAAACCTACAACCACTTATATACTATCAAAGCTCAGTCATGTCCATGGATATGAAAGTTTTGTCTTTATGATAAATGCATGGTAGTTTGATAGGAGGGAAATAGTCTAAATCAAGGGAATTCATGGACAAATCAAAACTCATTATGAATCATTCACCATGGATATATATATATATATATATATATATATATATATATATATATATATATATATATATATATATATATACATATATATAGGCTTATGATCAAGGTATTCTATAGTATGGATGGTTTTGAAGAGGTCTTAGGACCTGTCATGAAAAAAGGAAACTAATTGAATAATATAAATGCATAATAAATGAGATATGGCATTGGAAAATGTAGGGAGATCTAAGAACATAGATTTAATGTCTAATAGGGATTGGTAGGCATAAAGATAGAAACCTACAACCACTTGAACCTACAACCATACTTCCAAATTGGAAAGGAAGATGTAAACTAATGATCTAGGTCCCTAAGGAAATATATTTTCAAGAGAGTATTTCATTTGATTTTAAGATGAATATGAGTATATAAGGTCATGACAAGGGGTTATCTAAGGAAAATCTATAGTCATTGAGCTATGTCAAACCCTATAGTGATGAAGGTACAAACATATTTTGAGACTTGATCATGTGGTTTAAGGTTTGGTGACCTCTATGCGAGCTTAATATCTAATTCACAAGGATAAATTAAGAAATAAATTATTATGATTACCAATAAAGGGTTATAAATGGTTTAAAAACCTTAAATAAATATTACAGTATGCAAAGGAATTTTTGAAACACTAACCTATAGCCATACCAAATGAGGTTAAGTCCTATATGAGTAAAGAGGGCAAGGGAATTCATGGACAAATCAAAACTCATTATGAATAATTCACCATGGATATATATATATATATATATATAGGCTTATGATCAAGGTATTCTATAGTATGGATGGTTTTGAAGAGTTCTTAGGACCTGTCATGAAAAAAAGAAACTAATTGAATAATATAAATTCATAATAAATGAGATATGTCATTGGAATTTTTAGGGAGCTCCAAGAACATAGATGTCATGTCTAATAGGGCTTGGGAGGCATAAAGATAGAAACTTACAACCACTTGAGCCTACAACCATACTTCCAAGTTGGAAAGGAAGATGTAAACTAATGATCTAGGTCCCTAAGGAAATTTATTTTCAAGAGAGTATTTCATTTGATTCTAAGATGACTATGAGTATATAAGGTCATGACAAGGGGTTATCTAAGGAAAATATATAGTCATTGAGCTATGTCAAACCCTATAGTGATGAAGGTACAAACATCTTTTGAGACTTGATCATGTGGTTTAAGGTTTGGTGACCTCTATGCGAGCTTAATATCTAATTCATAAGGACAAATTAAGAAATAAATGATTATGATTACCAATAAAGGGTTATAAATGGTTTGAAAACCTTAAATAAATATTACAGTGTGCAAAGGCCTTTTTGAAACACTAACCTATAGCCATACCAAATGAGGTTAAGTCCTATACGAGTAAAGAGGGTCTAAAAAGAGTAAGAAGTGATTGAGAATAATAAAAAAAGGGGGATTAAATGATCATATTGAAAACCATTAAAGTTAATTGGTTTTCACCTATAGGAGGACTTTGTAAATTTTGTAGATGATCAATGAGGGAAGCCTATCTTCAAAAGGGCAAATAGTTGTTCAAGAAAAGTGCTCCATGGTGGAGCCTAATGGTATGAAGGTTTCATGGGAAAATGTGGAGGGGAATGGGATAATTATAATCATGATATAGGTTTTAAAGTAATTAAATACAATCATGCACCTCATAATCACACCTGTATCTTTGAGCACATAAGTATCCATAGATTTTCCTTAAGGAATTTAATTCATACAAGGTGACATGGAAGGTTAAAAATGAAATAATGAAGAATTAAATAATTTAAGGGAATGTATATATGACCTATTAGAGTAAAAATGATCATTATAAGGCTAAAACCAAGGCAAAAGAGGAGGAAGGTTCATTTGTGAAATTTGATCAATCAGACACACATCACTAGCTTTTGCTAAAATGGGCCTAGAAGCCAAAATATGTAGGATCCAATCACAAAATTTGGTGGAGATGCTGATTTTGACCTATTATAACTATAAAAAATCATTTTTAGGATTTTTTTATCATGGAAACTATTCACTATTTTGGTACGTTCAACCCAATGTCAAATCATGATCAACATTAAAGCATACCTTAGAGTAATTAGCCATTTTGGGGCATCTACAGGTTGATTCAAAGCATAAAATTTGGTATAAATGAACCAAAAAATCATCCAATGCCATAATAAATAGTTAAAGTTCATAATTTTTTGACATAGTCCCCTTGTAGTCAAGAAACCACCCATTAGAGACTATTTGAAGTTTTGTTTGTTTTGGATGTTAAGAAGGATTTTAGGAATTTGAGATTTATTATAAAGGTATAATATGATTTTTTAAACATATATTTTCCTATGTAAGTGATAAAATTTAGTGGTTTCATGTAAAAGTTTGAATAAAGACAAGTTTAGGCATGAAAGAAACATGCAAGCAGCTCAAGGTAAATTAAGAAAAAAAGGATTTACAAGACAAAGTACACATATAAAAGACTTAAAACTTGGTATTATTAGTCATAAAAACCTAATATACCTATCCATAATATATTTAGGGTATTTTTATTAGTGTAAGTGCCCACTATTTTGAAACACTCCCCTCCATGTCTCATAATGGTCACTATTGATGCATGCATACTTTGTGGAGTTTTAAGGTGTGTTTTAAGGTTAAAATATTAGGGAAGTATTTTAGAAGCATTTTAAGATGTTTTTAATCATATTAAACACATTTAAAGAGTTTTCACACTCTAGACTTCATGCAAACCCTGTAGGCAGGCTCAAATCACCACATGCAATCTCAAAGGCATAAAAGGCAAAGTGAAGTTTTGATCACTTGAAAAGGTGTTATAAGATTTTTTAGGTATAATTAATATGTTTTAAAGAAAATAATATCAGTGGAAAGGTCAAATTAGAACTTTTGAGGAATCTGATCTTTTTTAGGCTTAAGTCACCCAAATTTAGCCCTTCTTTAGATGTTGATTTCTTTCATACCATGAAGTGTTGGGTGTTTTGGGTACCAATATTTAATTCAAATTAATTATGGATTTAGGCTGTTGGTTAAGGTCTTGATTTTTAATGAACAATCATTAAGAGTGTATGCATGTCTAGAATGCTTCCAAACCCTATAGGTAATCATCCTTATGTGTGTATCTTTGCATACCTTCCATATGGGAGACCAATATTTTCATGGGTGTTGAAGGGGTATATGTAATAGATATATATGGTAATAAGTGGTGGAATAGGTGTCTTAATTTTAGGAAACATCATCTTGAAGGTGAGCCTGTTTGAGCTTATAAAGGCATTTTTTGACCATTTTGTGTTTTTGGACTCATAGGTCCATAAAATGACCTATAATGGATTGAAAAACACATATAATGTTTATAATACTCCATCCATATCCTTACCAACCTATTTTCATAATAATATGGCATGTTTGGGTGCTTAGGAGGCCCAAAAATGTCTCAAAAATACATAGTTTTGTAGGTCTTCAAAGAGAAAAATGGTATAAATATTTATAATATGTCTAATGAGACCTAAAACATAATTATATGTCACTTTTAGTTATTAAAAATGGTTTATGGGGTCTATAGCTAAGTTAAAGGGTCAAAAACCCATTTTTTTCCATTTTATGGATTGTTGCAGATTTAATGGTGATTTCCACCATTATTATAGTTATTGAAGGTTTTAAAATCCTTCATTATCTTGCTAATATACATGATATAAGTTTATGGAGGTGTTATATAGGCTCAAAAGTGGTATTTAGGGTGACAAATGGTTTTGGGAGTAGTTTTTAGGGCAGTTGGTTGAGGGTGGCTCAAGATTATGACCTCCATCCATGGGGTATATGAGAGTTGAAGGTATCATGGAGTTTATTATATGTTTTAGGAGAAATTTAAATGCAAAAATATAATAAGACACCAAAAATAAATTCCAAGACTTAACCTCCATGGTCAGTTAAGCATTTTGTGCTTAGTCAACTAACCTTTTCGCAAGCACCTTTTAGAAGAGTAAGTGGAGGGTGGTGTAAAAGTCAAAGGAGGAGAGTTTTGAGGTTAGAAGAATCAATTATATAATTCAATTAAGTTTCAAATTCTTTAGATACTTTTAATTCTTAGTGGATCATTACATCATCATCCTTAACAAGTTTCTATCTTCTAGTGTGTTTCTAAGCCAATGAGAGGGCTTGAAGACTATTTGGGCTAATGGAGGTTAATTTGTTTAGGAAGTATTAGTGATAATTAACCCAAATGTGGTTGAGAATACATGTAGGGTATTTGTGTCTCATTTATTAAATTATGTTTACTTGCCTCTTCTCTCTCTCCCCTCTTTCTTCTATATCTCCCATTTCTCCCCCATTTGTGCAAGATATTACCATTTGACAAGGAGAAAATATATAAAAAATTGTAAGAAATATATTTTTAAGAAATAAATATCATTTGTAACCTATCTCTTTCCTCTATGTTTTGTTTATCAAGCTTGTGTATGATGGCCTTGTGAAGCAGTGTTCTTCCATGTCCATTGTCCTTCTTTCTTGCTTATTTTTAGGTGTTTTAAAGTTAGTTATATCTTTGAAATTGATCTCTTTATACCATTAATGAATTCTTGGTGTGAATTTTATAATTCCTCTTTACTTCATTTATTGTTTAGTGAACCTAGTTTATGAAATACTTATGAAAATTAGCTAGTTTATGAGGTTATATGAGCAAAAATTGTCTTATGCTGAGTTAGCATTTATTTGAAGATTATGTGAGTATTAATCAATTTTGTTTATCATATTTTTAGTTTTTTTAGTCATCTTATACCTTCTCTCTATCCCTTTTCCAAACATATATGGTTATTTAGGTGATATACCAAGAGGAAGCTAACCTTCTCCAGAAGTTCAACCTCACTACAAGATACCCACAGCCTGAGGTTGCTCTAATATTGTATATAGGAGTTAGAGATTGAAAAACTCTCCCAAAAGGGTGAAATTATATTCTATAATAAGTACAAGGTTGATGGGGCTGATAGGGTAATGTAAACTATTAAAAAGGGTTTTAGGCTAGGGAAGGGCTAATGAAGGTGGAAAATGACTAGAGGAAGGTGAAAAATAGAAGGACAAGCTTAGGGGAATGTTTTTAATAGATAGTTGTGTAGATATAAAGTGGTAATAATAGACAACAATCCTTAAAATAACTAATGGTCTACCCACCCCTTTCCTAATGCACCCCTTAAGGTGTACACTTAGAGAGATTGAGATGCAATAAGTTCCTGAAACATACAAAGCATTAATAATTGATAAAGTTTGAAAATATTATGTGTATACATATGCCCCACTCAAATCTCATCACGTGTCATGTAGGTGTAATATAGGATGGTGATTCGGGAAAAGAACATGGTGACACACAATGTTGAAGTTGAATAAAGTGTAGTGAGGATAAAATAAGATAAATGAAAGGATAGAATTGAAAAACACATATCTTTACTTAAGTTAGTGTTGTAGATAAAGAAGTATATGAAATAAATGTGAAGGTGTCCAATGTAGGGAACATTAGGTGAACCTATAGAGATTAGAAAATAAGAGTGAAAAATATAAAATTTTACAACATAGACATATAATAGTTGAAAATATTCTCTACGATGTCAAGATTCTGGAACATTTTATAGTTTGCAAGAAGAGTGAGTAGAGAAAAAAATATGATCAAAATAAGAAATCTGATGGTAATTATTTGAAGGGTAAATAATTTTGAATATTAAATATAGATAGGGTGAAAAATAATTCATTTATAATTTTTACTATTCTAAGAAAAATAGAGCTCTGAGAGACTTAGTGAGAAACTAGAGAGCCAAGATGGTAAGGAGATGATAGCTAAGATGGGGAGGATGCATAATGGCCATAACAAGTGCAGCATATGTAAGAAACTAAAAATTTTAAATTATTGAATATTTTTAGTTGAAATTAAGTGAATTATAGAAAATTGATTGGTAGACAAAATCTAGGTATCATAATGAATCCTAAGAAAATTTTAGGGACACTAGGGGTAAAATAGGGTTTTGGGTAGAAAGGATTTGAATCAAGAAATGTTTAAGAGATTTATCATAATTGGTCAAAAATTTATCATTATGGATGAATAGAGTCAACCAAGTTGACTTAATCTATAAATTTCAAGTGAAATAATAGGTTGACTACATAGTAGTAGGCCAATTTAGTTGGCTAAGGTAGGAGGTTGACTTCATAGCAATGGGTTGACTTAGTTGTTTCTAAAGTGGCTGATATAGTATTGAAAGGTAGAAAGGGGGCCAACTTAGTATTAAAAACCCAAAAGGTGTTTGAATTAGTACTAAAGAGGTTGACCTATTATAAATTTTGACATGACCAATTTAGTATCCTTGATGATAAATAGGGATGATTTAGTATGTAATAATTCAATTTGGTAGAAAATAAATAAAACTAAATCAAACTAGGTGAGTTGTGTGAAATTAATAAGAATGTAATTTGATTATAAATGACATGGAGATCTAATACATCCTTTGTGGTTTAATATTTTGTATAAAAACTAGAGATATTGGTGGTTGATTGATGTATCATGGTCATCAAATTTGCTAGAGTGGTTGATAGACATAAATAGAGTAAGACTAGTTACACTTAGTTTGGGAGGTATCATAGAGATGAGGTGCACCCCACTGAGTGTTGACCTCATTATCATTTTCCTCAAAGCATGGGAATTTTAAACAACACATTTCAATGGGTGGTGGATGGGGATACCATATAAGTGGGTATCACATTGGAGGATGTCCATGTATTACTTGGACTACTAATAAGAGGGACACTAATGACCATATTGATGCCAAATTATCTAGAGGAGAGATGAACACTAGCTAGGTGGGTGATGTGCTCAGATAGGATATACCTAAGGTTGAGGGTTATTTTATTTTATGTATATATTGTGCATATTTTATAGATCTAGAAGGTTATGATCATACTTATGACAACATGAGTATTGTGTCACAAGTTGGATGGTAAGGTACTATTGTATGTAATAGCCTTGTACCAATCCATTTTAGATTAGGGGGCACTGCATAATTTTAGGTCTATCATATAGGTCTAGTTTATGCATGATATATATGGGATAAAATCTAAAATTATTTTATGAACATGCGTAGATGCATTCTCTACCCCATGGTATTTAGGTAAATGTAATTTCATCTCATATTAGACTATAATAGATTGTGGTTGAGTGGGTGGTTTTTGGGAATATCTACCTACAGTTCTAGGAGGGGGTCTACTTCCTCCAGTGCCTCCTCCTAATCCTCCTCCAGTGCCTCTAGTAGCAATGCTCATGGGAAGAGGCATAGTAGAGGGTTGATTTCCCAAGTTTGGCCCTATATTTTGGACTTACAGGCCAAATCTACCATGCATCCCAAGCTATGCCATAAAATTCCCTTAAAGAGGGAAAGATGATGTATATTTTAGATTATCACCTAATGGCCTATTTTTAGTCTCCCTTATATGTTCAATTTTTGACTCTGTACTGTCTATATCCCAATTATGGACCATGAGATCAGTGGTTTTTCTTAGTGCATGAATATATGAGAGGTTCCCTATGTATGGACTAGCTAGGTTACCCCACATGGTCAATGATAGGTTACCTTGAGTGATGAGATAGAGGTAGGACTAAGTGGTGTAGATTATGACCCACATGCCAAAACTATAGATGATCACATGAGGGGAGATCATGTGGCAGACATAAACATATGTTACTATTGTTTTTGGATGAACATGGTGCTAGGGATAGCTTGAGTATGGATCATGGGCCACTATACCTAGTGGGTAGAGCCACAACCAATGACATTCTTGCCATAGTAGTTTGGAGTCCTACACCTAGTGACTCCTCTAGTAGTACCTATTTTTTGGGAATGACATGTTAGGAGCTAAAGGGGAGAGGAGGTAGAGGAACAATAATCAAGATAGTGGTGATTAGGTCATGATGTGTGAGATAATGGACTGGTCGAGCATGATAACTAGCATTTGGAGGAGGAGAAGGCATGGATGTTGATGTAGGGGTATAAAAGGTACCAAAATAGGAACTATAATAGGATGAGTAGAGAATACCTTATAAACATCATAGACAAAGGCACCATTAGTGATATTGAGCACAAATGAAGGTGGTTGTATAAGATGATCTAATAGTCAACCCAGGATAGAGTTAGTCAATAGAGGTACCTCTAAGGAGAGGCATGTATGAGTGGTGACTCCTAGCTTCATATTGATAGGAAGGTTAATCATGGATGAGGTGATTTTGGGATGGGAAGATGAAGAGACCATGCTTAATAAATGAGCAAAAGGGGAGATGGTGATAGGTAACATCAAGACTAGTGAGAAATTTTATAATTTTTATTTTTGAGATAAAATACTAGTTATATTTGATTATAGGTAGATAGATATATTTTGAGATGTATATGTGAATAATAACTATATAATTTTTGTTTTTTAGATCTTGTGATAGAGGAGGTCAAATTTGGATCCCTGGTCATGACTACACACCATGTTATTTTGGATGGGTGCTGGCACGATATGACTCCACCATGATGGATGATCCCATGGTATCATTTGTCCCAACTTAGGCAGGATGGTTTAGACTAGTGGGGGAGGCCACAAGGTAGTTACAAACATATGGGGATGCATTTTAGCCACCAATAGGGGTGGGATTAGGAGAGGTAAAGGCTTGGTAGGCCTTGGCTCAGGAGATAGCCACACATATGGATACCATGGTCCAAATTGGATAGGTACAGGACCACATGGCCAACCTATAAGGATAAGTAGTAGGATTGAGATCATAGACTTCCTCATTATAGTGCACCATTTAGAGGGAAAAATACAAGGTGTCTATGGGTAGCATGGCTTAGCCATGGGGTAGGCATGATAGAGCCCATCCATAGAGATGGAGCTACATGTTTTTGTATTTTATATAATTATATTGTATAAAACAAATGATATATAGAGCTATATTATTTTGATAGTTGGATTAAATATCATGAGTTATATTTGGTTGTGGTTGTTTATACATGGATATATTTCTTTTTATCACATGCATTTTTATTTTTTTGTATATGCTATGGGAAATATATGTGGGGTGTTTTATTTTCTAGCACTATGTGATACACATGCATGGTTAAAAAGAAATAGACAAAAATGACTTGGAAAATTAGAATTAATCACAAACAAATGTAATACACACTATATCACAATAGGAAATGTGTAATAAAAAAGATGACTAATTATAATAAACCAAAAAAATAAGTGGTAAACAAGAGAAGAAAATGTTTTTAAACCATGAAAAAGATTGGCACCAAATTAAAATAAGTAAAATCACACTATATCAAGTTGGGAAATATAAAAATAATGTAATAAAATGACAAGCACATGAAATAAAAATGGTATAAAAACAAAACAATTAAGTCAATCAATCATACTAAATCACGTTTGGAAGTGTAAAAGAGAAACAAAATTTGGAAAAATGAACTTGAATTTATCACACTAATTCAAGTTTGGAAGTATGAAAAACTTAAGAAAAATGGTTGTATTCTTACATACAATTGGAAATAAGAAGATAAAAGTGAAAGATCACTAAATTAAGCATAAAACATAGTATATTAAGATGGAAATCATGTAAATGACATCTAACTCATGATCAATCATAACCTATCTCAAATTTGACATGTAATTTTATTGTGACTTGTGTATTTGGAAAATTTTATGAGGAAGGTCTAGTCATATCCATGGTCTTACACTGTAACTCACAAATGGAACACCAATAAGGTGGAAAAAATGATAAAAAACCATGTTAAAGGGTATTTTTGGAATGGTAAAGTGGTAATTTGGTAATTTTTGAGGAAATCCTAGTCCTATCCAAGGTCTTACACTACAACTCACAAATGGGATCCCTAGGGGGAGTGATCAATAAACAAAACAATATTTCTCAATGGGAAATAGTAGGATTATGGGAAATGAAAGAGGGAATGTAAAAATCATAATGTAGGAATCTTATGATATTACCTTAGGAAATGTGAGGCATAATAAAGACATAAAAAGACACTAAGTGACTAGTGACCATCAATATACAAAGGATACCCATTCATGATAAATGAAAATATGTATAAGCAAATAAGTGAGGTAATAAGATCAAATAATTTTGGTTGTTTTTAAAAATAAAATTAAAATGGACCTACCTTCCCACAATGTGTTCTCCATTCTTTAGGACCTATTATGGAGCCATCAATCTACTGTGAATATTGAGTACATGCATGAGAAAGCAGGTAGCACTAAAAGATTTTTTTATTCTCATTTTCCAATATACTAGCTTACCGTACCCCAATGGACCTTGACTCTATCATGAGGTGAACTATAGATTTTTATCTTTGATTATGAAAAGGAAATGTGCTTAGAATCATGTTTTTTATTGTGATATAGCTTTTGAAAAAAATTTAATGTTATTTTTTGTATCATTGCCTTTTGTTAAAATGAGTTGTATTTTAAATTTTTATGGATTTTAATATTCCTCATCTAGATGGACTTGGAATGATCATTCATGAGAGACAAAGTGATACACAAAAATGAGCCTTAGGTTTTGGTTAAAGAAAGATAAGTATCCAAAGACATGACTGACTAAAACACTTAGGCTTACCTATGAACCAACATGTTATCTCAAGTTTCAACCATGTGTATACTTAGTTTACAAAAAGAAATGATGAGAATAAAGGGAGATCCAAGATGGACCAATAAAAGGACATTATAAAGAGATGACTTGTTTGTTAACTGATCATATGGTAAATAAGGATGGACTAAGGGGAACAAGGTTTGTATGACCAAGTCACAATAATTAGTATTCATGTTATAGAGATAAGGTAGCAAAGAATCATGAGAAAATAAGCAAATGAACATATATAGAAAAAACATGTAATCATGAAAATAAATCCATAAGAGAACATAAATAAGAAAATGACATCATGTGAGACGTAAGTAATCATGTAAGATAAATAATAATTTGACATAATGTCAAATGATATAAGATAAATAAATGTAAAATTGAAGCACATGTATAATCTAAAATGAAGAAATAAATGAAAGAATACCATGTTGTATTCATAAATATTGGTAGATTTATCCAAACATATTATCCATAACATCTGATAAGTATATATGAAGTTGAACTCTAACTATAGTGAGGGTCTCATTGATCTTAAGAGAAAGTTAAGAAAATAATTCATGTCGAATCTCCTTGATAAAAAATGTAGGCATGCCTAAGGAATTGTGTTCATGAGGACTATCATGCATGGGATACTTAAGAGAATGAAAAGAAGTAGACTCAATGGGATATTAATGGGTCACCTATGGATAATAGGCCATAGGTGAAGGAGTCACCAGTGGATAAGGGGACATAAGTGAAGGAGAATCCATGGATGAAAGATTCATGGGTAGAGAAGGGGCCAAAAGGGAAGAAGGGGAAACCTTATTGTAATAGAAACCTATGGGAGGAAGGGTAGTAGGCATAGGAAAGGTTATGAGGTAATCCTTAAGATGTTAAAGAATGTGGTAATGATTAGTGTGATGGGTACAAAATTGGTACCACAAATAATATACCTCTCCATATTTGGGAATATATTCAAGTAATACTTTTGAGGGAGGTATAGCCTTGTTTGTTGGTTAAGGAAGAGTGGGATGTAAGGTGTCCATATATTATTGAAGATTATGATAATGTGTGGAGGAATTATTGTGTATGCCATAAAAGTAACATATACACTTATTAGTAGACTTTATGGGTGTACTAATAAAGGGAGCGGAAATGAAAGTTAGGGAAGACTGGAGTAGTAAACAATCTCTAGTCCAATGACCGATAACTTTATGAATATCACAATATGGCTAATTGGCCTATTTGGTAGGCAAAGGATCAAGATAAAATAAAAGGGAGCAAACCATCACCAAGGGGAGGTGGGGCTAATGGAGAGAATCGATGAGGTTTGACTGAAGAATCAATAGTATTAGAAATAAGAATAGAATCAGCTAGAGGGGGAGTGAGAATAGGGTCTAGACTAGGTTTAGTTGAAGGAGGGGTGGGATACAAAAAAGGTTGAAGGATAATGGAAATCATTTCAGGGGAAATCTAATTATAAGGGTCTTAGTCTTTAGTGAAGTGATATGGACTATTCATAACACAATTAATACCATGCTCCTACAAGGTTCTTTAGAAATTATACATGTACATACCATTTCTACCTTGTGAACAAGAGGAAAAATGCTAAAATTAGGAATTATATAGGATGGAATATGACAAGATATATGGAAAGATTGAAGTGAATATGAATGATAGTGAATGATTTCAACATCTTGGGCCTAAACAAGACCTAATAAAAATGAGTCATCTAAGGTATAAACATCATTATAGTTAGGTGTATGAATATCAATTACATAGGTAAAAATGACCTTTTTATCAGATGTGGTGTGATGAATGGAGTTCTAAGTCTTAGTTAAGACTATGGGTATATCATCACTAGGTGGTTAAAAAGAACATGGCTGTATAGAAAGTAGAAGCTAAAAGATGAGATGAGGGGAGAGATTAGAGTTTTTTTATCTTGAGATTGATCTTGTTAAGCTCATGATCAACTGAATCTAAGATGTTAAGTGGTATATTCCTGATGAGTTTAGGGTGACCATGGTATCTTTGTGTAGAGTTGATAGGGAATTTAAATCATCTGAATGGAACTCTCATCAAGGGTTTAAGGGTTGAAATTTTAAATACACCATGGTCTTAGAATCATTCAAAATTATAAGGGCTAGTGTCACTTTAAATCTAATAAATTTCACCATTGTGAGGGAATTTGACATATTGACAAGCAAAAGAGGAAACTACCCTCATGTGATGAGTCCATGGCTTGTCAATCAAGATGTTATAGGATAGAGGATAAAAGATCACAAAATTTACTTGAACAATGATAGGTGGAATAGGGATAAGGAGCCACACACAACCTAAGGGATGCATTTCCCTTTAGTTATAGCCTTGACATGTGCGACATGTGGACTTAAGATTACATTTGGAGTATCCTAGGGTTTTAATAAAAATTATAGAGGCAACATAAGTAATTAAACCGTTATTAATCAAGGCATGTTTGACTTGCATATCACCAATTTGCACACTGATAAAGAGGGGAGGATCATCCATATGAAGCATAATCTCACCAAGAATCATAGAAGTAATGTTGAATTTGAGGGAGAAATAAGTGTCCATTATTTAATTAATGTGTATAGACATATCTTCACACTATTGTAAAATCTATCTTCTAATCCAAATAAGATCATTTCATGTCTTGATAGGAGAGGATGAAGGATGTTCATTTTGAATATGGGATGCATAAGATTATTACAATGATGTGGATAAATTCACATAAGTTCAAGAAATGGGATTTGAGATGGGAGATAAGTAAGTTCCATGATAGGATTACATTCATCATAACCCATAAGGGGACTATTGGAAAGAGGTGCATAGTGTTGGAGGATTTACTCAAAAGGAGGAGTAGAAGTGCATGAATATTTGTTTTGATAGGATGCAAAAGGTTTAATTGGGGGACAACTTTGTTGATTGTCTTGAGAGGATGGGGTAGTTGACAAAGGTTTAGTTGGAGATAAATTTAAAGTAGTGGTAGTAGAAGGTTGAGTATCATTGGCAATGGTTAAATAGGTTGGAGTTGTATAAATGGTATGAGAAGTGTTATCTAATGGAGTGGTTGGAATTAGTTCATTGAAAGAGATAAGGTCTTTTTTCCCTAACTCTGTTAGGTGGGTGGGGGAAGAATCTTGGATAACATAAGAAGTGTAAGATGATTGATGAGTGTGGGTGGAATGAGAAAAAATAAAATAAATTACCCTTTTCATATTAGTAATGTTGATCACATTCTCTTTAGGAGTTAGGTCTATAAGACTATCAACATTATTAGTAGGAGTAAGATTATCATTTTTATCTTGGTGTTTTGGAAGAGGGTCTTTGTATATGGCCAAATGAGCATTAGCCTAGTTTAAAGATTGAGTTTTAGTTTATATTTCATGAGCTTTGAAGGTAATTTCATAGGCTTTTTGGCATTTATGAATGATATAATCATGGTCAAAATTGGGACCATGGAGGAAATCCATAGCTAAGTTACATGATTGCCTACAAGTCTCATGAGAATGACCCCAACTAACATAAAACCAACATTTTGGATCATACCACAATTTCATGGGATGAGTGGGATCAAACTCTCATGGAAGAGGCCTTGGTAGATGATTTTGTAACTCTATTAAGGATAGAGGTTTATGAACATGGATGTTACTTGTTTAAGAGAAATGATAATTAGGGATGTAGTTGGGAGGGGAAGCTTCTTCTAGATCTTGGTTGGGAATAATAGCTTGAATATTATGAATGGAATCAAAAGAATTAGTGACACCATTGTTAGTAACATGACAATTTTTATTTTTTATGAGCATATGAGTGCCCATAGAAGGTTGGGATGGCTCAAATTGATAAATGAGGAAATCTTGGAATTTATCTTGGTCAATGGATTCTTCCAATGTTCATGGAGAGAGAGTCTAGACCTGATATTATAACTTAGGATAAAGATCATTACTAAATATATGAAATAGGTTACCATCTACCATATTGTGTTCACAATTTTTAGATAAGGTTTTCCACTGTTGGATGAAAGTTGGTGCATTTTTTGTATCAAGTTGGTTAAAATTAATAAAATAAGCCAAGGTATTTTTACGGAGGTTAGTAGTTTAAAAATATTGTACAAGAGTATTATTTAAATATTCAAAAATAATTATGGAATGATATTTGAGTTGGCTATACCAATCTAAATCATATATAGAGATATTTTTTCTAAGATCTTGGTAGTGGAAAAAGTGTTTAACTTGGCTCAATGTTTGTATAGATTTCCAAATGTTTTTAAATGAAGGGTAGGATCAATTGACCCATAGTAACTAATGTTAGGGGTGATGCCTCCTATATCTATGTTATCAATTTGAGGTGTAAGAGGTTTGTTTTGAAGGTGTTTAATGATTTTGTTAACAAGAGGAGGTTAAGGGATAAGATTACCATGGGAACCCAAAGGGGAGGTGGGGGGCATTTTGGTTATACACTCCTCATGGAATCTATTGAGGGTGATTTTGAATATGGATAAGATAATTTTGAATTTTAATAATTTTGTTGACATTATTATCTTGAAAAGTTTTCATTTGGTTAAAAGTTTTCAACAAAAGTTGATGGGTTTGAGTGGTGTTAGTTATAAAGTGTGAAGCATTGGCATTGGTATTAGTGGCTTGGGTACCACTATGAGTGGTAGCATGCATGATATTAGTAGCTTTAGAGGAATTATTAGTAAATGAGGCACTAGTAGCATGATTTTCTTGGGTGAAAAAATATGCACTAGTAGAGGGATGAGAAGAAGAAACACTAGAGGCATAAGTACCATGGGTAACATATGATACACTAGTGAAAGAATTAAGAACAGGTCTTAGAAGAGGCCCACTATATGTATAACCTACCATGTTAGTAGATATACTTGGCATGGAGGTAGAATAAATCAAATAAGAAAAGGCCATTATATGAGAAGGTGTCAAAAGAAAAGGAAGAGGTTGAGAGGCAAATAAGCTATTTCCCTAAAATATGTGTGAGAATATGGGGGAAGGTGAATGGGGATCCTCTATTTGACCACTTATCATAAGGTGATAAATAATAGAAGGGTATTTTATTCAATGTTGATGAAATTCATTAATGAATAAAATCATTTTCAAAGTATACTCTAATTTAGGTTGATTTTCTAAGGAGAAAAGAGGGTAGAAAATTGAATATGTATTAGGGGGAGTCCCATAGTTTATAGTATGAGTGGCCACATGAAAATTACTTTCATATAGAGTAGGAGTCATAAGATGTTAATGGGAAATAATATTGGGGTTGGTAAGGATCATTATATTTATTGAGTTAAACTCATTGCTCTCCTCAAATAGGAAGTTCATGATGAGAAGAAAGGTTTAAAAGGACTAAGATGATGCAAGGGTATAAGTTATTAAAATGGATATAGAGTTGTACTAGTTGACTATGTAATATAGCATAGAAATTAGAGAAGAATATACAGTCGTATAGGTCAACTCTTTATTATAGATAGGGGATAAAGCAAGATGATAAGGATACAAAGTTGTGCAGGTTGACTTTGTTTTGTAACCTAACTAGCATAGAATAATATAGAGTTGTATAGGTTGACACTGTATTGTAGAATGGGAGATGAAATAGGCTAATAAGGATACATAGTTGTATAGATCTACTATGTACTATTGATAGGGAAAATATAATTTGTAAGAGACTGTATCGACCAGAATGATAGTGTGTTGAAATAGGTATTTTTTTGAAATATAAGTGAAGAAAGAATGAAAGGAAACACACAAATAATTGGATCAATATGAGTGATCCAATTATGTTACACATCATAAAACCCTACACCAATGCTAGTTAATGCAAGTTTTTACAATACAAAATGAAATGATTAGTGAGAAATCAATCAACTAAAAAGTAAATTCTAAGTAAGTTTTCATCTTGAGTGTTATTAGATTATTAGAAAGTATTGATTTAAGTGTGATAGGAGAGTTGGTTCAAATAGGGAACTAGAAAATCAATCTATGGATGGTTTCAAGATGTTTGAGCTGGAAGGGATCTATGTTTGTAATGGTATTGGCTTGGTATTGGGGCCTACCCCTTCAATTCACAACCCCACACTGATAAGTGTGTCAGGTGATTTGTGAATATATACCATTAACCATGTATTTATAATTGGCTAGAAAACCAAGTCAGATTTCTCCTTAGTGATAAAATCCAAGTAGGTAGGCCTTGGGAAGACAAGTATTTAAATTAATTTTGAATGTTATGTGATTTGGTAGTGTGTTAAAAAGATAAATAATGTAAATAAATGGTAATTTGAAAAACCACCTATTTAGACTATGTGAATTACTCTAATCATGCAAATAACTAAAAATGAAATGTGAATTAATTACTAGCAAATAGTTTCTAATTCCTTGGTTTGAGAATAATATAGAGTCAGTTTAGGTGACACTACATGCAAATAATACATAACAAAGTTGATTGGGTTACTACTATTCTACAAAATCAATGTCTTAAAGAACATAGTTGAATGGGTTGATTGTGTCTCTTAGACAAAAGATAGAATAAAGAACTAAGTCGACCAAGTCGACCTAGTTAGCTATAAGGTTGTAGTTTTAATGACTACTAACTTGTGTAAAATATAATTGAATAAAGTACTAAAATGATAGAGAAGAGAAATGGAGGAACCTTTATGGGACTCAAGATGGTTAAGATTATAAATTTTATGTTGAAGTGCCTTAATTGTTGCTTTAAAATTCTATAAATTAAGTCAATTGGTTCAACCCAATTCAAAAAAACCCTGGTGCTGAAGAAGAATAAGATGACAAAGTTGACCTATTTGATAATGTTTGTTGACTTGTATGCTGGTAGAGAGAATAAGATAAAAAAGTTAACCTATTCAACTTTTTATACTTATCTAGAACTAAAAAAGAGTATTATGTCAACCTATTTGATCCAATATCCTATATCTAATGAAGACTTGTACAGACAAAATAGAGTCATTTTGATGTGACTATGTGTTAAAACTATGCACAAAGAGTTATAACTATATGGAATGGTTTGATACAATACTAAAAATATAGGAAAATATAATAAGATGATAAAATGATGGCATGAAAGAAAACCTACAAGGGTTAGATTCATGTTGGGTTCACCTTAATGTATGCAACGGAAAATGCACAAAATTTATAAATCAATCCTATCTTAGAGAAGATAAATCATTCTTACAATTTTGATTGTGGATACACTAGATATTTGGGGTCATGACCAATATGGATCTTATAGACCTATCCAAGGGTTTATTACCATAATAAATTCACTAAGGAGGATTCCAAAGCCTCCAATCAAGCAAAACTATGCAATAAACCTTACTAGGCCCTATGTTTTCATATTCACTAAACTAATAACAAGTAAATAAAAATATAATATAGTGCTCACCAAAGCTTATGGCACAAAGTGGGGGTAATAGACATAAAAATTAAACATGCATAGAAGACATATAATTATGTCAATGTATATGAAACCCTAATGCATGGAAGAGAATTACAAA
>JARHVA010005911.1:0-242500 GCA_037957365.1 Torreya grandis | reverse complement strand
GGAAGTTTAGGAAAAAAAAGTTTAATTGACCATCAAGAATTCCCCCCCATGTGATTTTTGGAAGGATATTATAAAACTTCACTAATAAACATTCATAAACCTAAAAATGGAAGATCACACCCATTGATAGGCTATGTATATTACCAAGCATCCTACATGTCCAATCTCTAATGGGATAAATATTCAAGATTAAGTAGATGAACATATTATAAGATCCAAAGTAACCTCCAAAGTTTTCAAAAATTGGATCCAATAGAAAGTGATATCCTAATTTTATTCTAAAAAAACCTTAACAGTTAAACAATACCCCCAAATGCTCCATTGGCATATCTTATTAGTGAATAGATGCACAATACACCATCCATAGTGGAAAGCTTATTAAAGATAGTTTTGTTATCTAGATATGGTTACAAATCTAAATTATCCATAGATTCATCAAGAATAATAGGCACTTCAAAAGTTAGGATTATCTAGGGATCGAACTTAAAATTTATAAATTTTTGAATACCTCCATACTATTAGGAATAAACCATTACCTCAAGAC
This sequence comes from Torreya grandis, assembly GCA_037957365.1. NCBI lineage: Eukaryota > Viridiplantae > Streptophyta > Pinopsida > Cupressales > Taxaceae > Torreya > Torreya grandis. Next base: position 241,956 of record JARHVA010005911.1, on the reverse strand, counting down.
ATAGATATATTTATAAAGAACAAGATAGAATGGTATGTCTCTTTCTCTCTCTCTCTCTCTCTAAAATATTTTCCATCTTAAGTTATTCAATATTTTTGTGAAATTTATTCTATTTTAACTCATAATTTTTTTTCCCAATGGATATGTTACTAGATTTACACTCCTGGATAATAAATCCACTTAAATATTCCAAAAATGTAGTGTAAAAACACTACTCAAAATAATGTTTTTATAATACATTACTCATTATTTAAAATAGAGTTTTGAGAGTAATGCAATCTAAATTAAGGATAAATAACTTAATATATAAGAAGTGTTTGTGCTATCTCACAACCTCAAAACCAACTAATGGTCTAGGTATCCAAGAATTTTTTGAACCTTAAATTAGATAAGTACCAATAGGGATAGGGTTAATATATATAAATGACTATTCACAAGGGTGATAAACAAATATATAGTAGGCCAATTAATTGTAAACTTAGATAAAAAATATTATAAATTTAAATACTAAGATATGATAAAAATATCAATTATAATTATTGATTGATATATAAATGAAATGAAAACAAGAGTAATTAGCTGGTCAACTATGCACATTAAGATATGACATGGAATAGGATGGGAATAGATTGGATTAGTTCCCTAGATCAATCATCAAATGTTATAAATTTTCACACTATGGTCACAAATGCTTACATGGATATGTGATAATTTCATCAACATATACGTCTAAAATAGATGTAGGTTTTTGTTATGAAATACTCACAAAATCTAGATGCAACAACCTAAGATATTTTAAATTCTATGTCATCTTCACTCTTGTGTCCTCAGATATGGATCATGGGTTATTTCTCTTTGTCAACTAGCAAAACCCTAGTTATCTATATTTATAGTGATTGTGGGAAAAGTGGGTTATTGGTCACATGGTGTCAAGATTTCCTAGATACCCCTCTTTCAATGGGCACTACCTACATAGCTAATACTCTGAAGAGGGCCTTATACTTATGTATTTAACTCCTACATGTTGGATTGTGTGTATATGGGGATGAAATGTGTGATAATAAATTACATAGAGTGACCTATCTTGAATCTTGGAAAATATGGATCATGAAGTGTTTCTACAATACGTAATAACTATAGATGGCCTATCCCTATGAATGATATTGAAATAAGAAAGAATAGGGAATCTTTTCTCACTTGAATTCTTGATTGAGTGCTTTTGGTAAGTTGCCTTGTGATTTTTTAGGTCTATACTAGGTGAGGAATGAATGAGGATTAATCATATATTTATACCAATCCTCTTGGAAAATATCTCATGATAAGGCACGTAGGTTGACCATAGGGACACATTGCAATTTAAAGTTTTGATGACTTTAGGGAACTAAACACTTTATTGTAAAATAGACACTTGAGTTAATGTATGCATATTATTGGGACATAAGTATTCAAGAAGATTGAAAATAGCTATAGGTTAATAAAATTTAGAGATAAATGATAAGCAGGTTTATAAAATTTTGAGAATTATAGAAGGCCTAGGTCATTAGAATATCATATAGTCAAAGTAGAGATAAATAATAAGCAAAAATATAGAGGATGCAGGCCTTTCAACAATGGGAAGGCCTTAAAAACTAAAGGGTAAAATTATGAAAGGTAATTGCCAAGTTTAAAATACTTAGGTGCTATATAATTCAGATTTAGTGTCTAGATTCCCCTCTCTCCCTTTAATCTAATAATGAAATTGCTAGTTTAAAGGAAAATAAATGCATACCTAGGTGTGTACAACACACCTTGTCTTTGCATGTGAAAATTTTGAGTGATTTATTGGTGAATGACCTACAACCAAGAGAGTTTTATTATATATACTTAGAGCATATAATCTAAAATTTAAAGCATTAAATTATTTAAAAATAAAGAGAGTAAGATTAGGAGTACACTTGTGTATCGATGCAACCATCTTAACTTTTGGTAACTTGATTTGGAATTATGTACATTATGAAGCTTAGGATAAGAGATTAAGACAAATACAAATCTACACACACACACACACACATACATATACATATATACATACATTCAGACATATATACATACATTCATACATATATACATACATACATACATGCATACATACATACATACATACATACATATATATATATACACACACACACACACACACATATATACATACATACATACACACACACACACATATACATATATATACATACATGTATACATACATACATACATACGTGTGTGTGTGTGTGTGTGTGTGTGTGTATACATATACATATATGTATATATATATATATGTATGTATACAAACATACATACATGTATGCATGTATGTATATATATATATATGTATGTGTGTGTGTGTATGTATATACATACACACATATATACATGCATATGTATGTATGTATATATTAGAGGACACCTTACCCCCAACCTTGGTGAAAGGGTGAGTTTCTAACCAACAATTGAGATTAGCTAAAATGTACAACCCATTCTTACTTACAACTTGGTGAGCATGAGTGATACAAGTTAACTCACACTATCAATCTAGTGAAGCTGGGTGATTTAATCAAATCTAAATTATAATATTGGTAATATTGAGTGATCACCTAAACCTATATAAAAATTTAGTCAAATATTTCAATATATTGACTTAATAATAGTCCATAAAAGTCCATCTTGGTGTGCTAAAGTTTGTATAAGTATTATATATCTAAAACTAATTTTTATTTTTCAATATAGGTTCCCTTTGCATAGTATATTCGCCTTGTATATGTATCATGCTAGAAACTAGGTATGACAATGGTACCAATGCATGGAATTATACCACAAATGTGTATTTGAATCATATAACTATGTAATTTGGCCAATTTATAAACTATGAAAGTTTGGAAGACATGTTACCATGACATACCCCCATTAAAATCTAAAACTAATAATTTTTATAACTATGGAGAACATGTTTCCATAACATGCCCCTATTGTAATCTAAAAAAACTAAGTACTAAATAAGTGTGGAGGTCATGCATTTTTCTTATGCCCCCACTAAAATATGAAACTTTGAAAGTGTGAAATCCATGCCTCTATGACATGCCCTCACTGATATTCCCCAAACTTTTGAGGTGAAGGGAATTAGAACCGGTAATCACCTTACCTCAAAAGGATAATATAACTTTATAATATTGTGAATATATCATGTAACATATAATATTAACATGTGTAGGTAGATATAACAATGAAGTACATAGTATGTGATTACATATATTCCTAAGATGCATGATGTGAATCATGGAAACATGTAGATAGTAACAATACAATATCAACAATAAATCAAACACACACAAGAGCACTCAAAATCAAATCAAAAGACTACAGTACAAGGAGACATTAAACAAGGGGAATGCTCAAATTCTACACACTCAAATAGACATGAACTATTTAAATGTCCATAAAGAATAGAAATACATGTTCAAATGTCTACATACAATAAACTATGACATATGCAAAATGTCATAATAGGGAAACATAGGCACAGGGGACACAACTAATGGAACATATGCAAATTCTCAAACAAGAAATACAATTTAATACAAGACATTAAATGAAGTGCATAATTGAAAAGAATGAAATATAAGCAACTAGCATATGCATATCATACTAATCCCTAGATATATATGTTAGTAAAAGCAATACGTATATAACATATAAAGTAAAATATGAAAGATATAAGAATGGATAAAGGCATGTGTAATTATATACTCTCAAACATGATACTGGAAAATTATCATAGAATGATATAAAATGGATGTATCATGATCAAAAAAGTGGATATGCCCAATGTCAAAATGACATGAGTAGAGGGAAGGCCCAACATCTGAAAGTGCATGGATTTTTCATGGATCATGTGCATGATTATGATTGTATCATAATCAAAAGATGAATGAAACATATGTGTATATAAAAATATATGATATACTATCGACCAACATATAACTAATAACATAGATGCCAAGGAGCTAATAGAACATGTAAAAGTAGGTAATATTTTTGAATTATTTATTTATGGGTATTTTCAGATTATTTATTTTTTATGTATTTTTGGAATATTTGGAAGGATTAACAAGGAATACATGTAAAATGATAAGTTATACTAGGATAAAATGTGGTCATCAATGAGATTATTACATAAAGTCTTTGTATCATGTGTGTCATATTCATATTTTATGTAATCAATAACATTAGGATCATACCAATCTTTTGTGTTATTAGTATAGGAAGTCTGGAACTTCATAAGATGTTCTTGAACTTGTGATATCCCATTTTGAGCATTAATGTATGAAATACCAATTGCACCATAGATTGGATTTTCTTCTTGAAATTTTTTTCCTTGAGTATGTTCATCATTTTCAAAAATGTTACATCTCATTATGGGATAGAGAAGAGTCATGTATTTTTCCTTTCACACTAGGAAAATATGTAATTTGTGCCTGAATTCTTTATTTAAGGATGAAATCATATAATTTATAGTATTGAACTTAACTATTTATTATTATATGCATGAAGTAGATATGGTGTTTGTATCCTTAGCAACCATGTTTGTATCATTTGATTTTTTAGGCGTGTCTTACTTTGGAAATTATTTTTTTAGAAACCTTATTTTTATAATTCTTATTCACTTATATTGAATTTGAGTTTTCAACTTATGTTATTTGTATTTTTATAACATATCTTTATCTAGCTTGGCCTTTTTCATTTTTTCTTTCTCTAATATTTTCATTTGCAATTATTTGTGTTCTGAGTTATCCTTTAGACCTATACTTGTTGGTTTGGCACTTATGTTTTAGGTAAGGTACTAATAATGTGAGTGGGTTTCTTGGTTGATGTAACAATGATATGATGACCACTACCTTTTTGACTTTATATTGTTAATTAATGCAAAACAACAATTTGTATGATGACCATGCATTCTATGATATTCACAATAGTATTTGGATCTCTTAATAGGACGTCAATGAGGAAATTTGATCACTTTGTCTCAAATCATTTCTCTTAGGATTTTCTTTGGTTTCTTAGAAACCTTTAGTATAATAATTGAATCACTTATTTTAGATGTGTTTTTTTGAGCTTCATATTTTTATAAGAAACCTTGTTTGGCATAACATTGGCAAATAAAGATATAGACACATTATTAGAAATAAAATATTTTAGATTTTTCATGTATTTAATCTAATTTTCCATTGATGTAAGCATTGAACTAAAAAAATAATTTTGATTTTTTAATGCTTCTATTAACTTTCTCTTAGTGATGTTTTGATATTTTAAAGATTCATAAGTATAAACCCTAGGTAATAATAAATATGCATACATATAACATATACCTACCCATTAAAGGATTAATAACATGGATGGATGATATCTATCACCTTCCTTAGGATTTGAAGGAATAGTTTCAATATTAATCTAGCAAGATTGGTAGAGAGAAGTTTGAGTTTTATCTTTGCTAGGATCATTCTCTGGTTTTGTGGTTTTGATATTTTTAAAAATGTAGACAAGACAAAAAGTAATGACTACAATGATATATTGGAAGAGAAAGTGCTCAACACACATATCCATATTTAGCATGATTTTTATGAAAAATAAGGTTTTATTTTTAAATTTTAAATACTGTAAAAATAGAAATCAAAATGTAGGAAAATAGGAAACCCTAGAGAAATATATAAGGTTTTGAGGATTAAAGGTCATGTTCACATTGGGTTCACCAAATGTTTAACCCTATATTAGATAAGTACCAATGGAAAAAGGGTTAATATTATAGAAATGGCTATGCAAAAGAGTGATAAATATATCTATAGTAGGCCAATTTATTTTAAACTCAAATAAATAAAATTTTAAATTTAAATACTAAAAAATGCTAAAAATAGTATGTACAACTATTAACTAATATAATAATGAAATGAAAAAAAGAGTATTTAGATGATCAACTATGTGAATTAATATATGATATAGAATAGGTTGGAAATAAATTGGATTAGTGCCTTAGATCAATCATTAAATTTTGGAAGTTTGTACTTTGTAGCCTTCGATGCTTGAAAATATGATATGGTTGCATCGATGTAGATGTATGAAATGGATGCATGTGTCTAGTATGGAATACATAATTAATATGGATGAAACCACCTAGGATATTTTGGGTTATATGTTACCTTTATATGGATCATGAGCTATCATTCCTTGTAAAATAGTAAAACCCTAGTTCTCCATCTTCATAGTGATTGTCAAAACAATGGGTTAGTGGGGACATGGTGTCAAGATTTTAAAAATTCCCCTATATCAATGGGTGATACTTACATAGATAATAATTTGAAAATGACCTAATAATTATGTATTTATTCCCTATGTGTCAACTTTTATGTGCATGAGGATGTAATGTGTGACAAGCAAGTGCATAGAGTGACCTAGCTTGTAAATTGGCAAATATGGCTCATGGAGTGCTCATTTAGTACTTTAGACCTATAGATTGGCTATCCCTATGGATGATATTGAAATAGAAAATAATATGGAAGTTTTTCTCAATTGAATTCTTTTGGTAAGTTATCTTGTGAGTTTTTAGGTCTATGCTAGGTGAGGCATGAATGAGGATTAATCATGTATTTATACCAATCCTCTTGGAAAATATCTCACAATAAGGAACTTAGACTGACCATAGGGACACATAATAATTTGAAAAATTTATTAATTTAGGGCATTGGATACCTTTTAGGAAAAGAGACACTTGTGTCAATGTAGGCATCTAACTGGGATGTAAGTGCCTTAAAATCTTGAAAATAGGTAAAGTACAAAACTTTCAAAGATAAATTATAAGCATGTTTATAGAATTTTGAGAATGATATAAGGACTATGCCATCATAATATCATATGGTTTAACTAAGATATAAATAATAAGCACACATATAGAAGATGCAAACCTTTGGGTAGTGAGAAGGTCTTTAAAAATAAAGGATACAATCACAGAGGTACTTTCCAATTGTACAAGATTTAGATTCTATATAATATAGATTTAATGTCTACAAATTCATTAAGTATTGATTATGATTCAATCTAACCAATTGGATGAGCCATTATCCCTTTTGATAGTAAAATTCATACTAATCCCTTGTAAATTAATCCACCATAGTGTAATGGTATAATGGCATATGGAAGCTCAAGTAAAGTCTTCTCAATATGTCATATCAGTTTCTCGATTATTTTTGACATAAAAAGGTGGAGCCCAAAATCGACATGGATATAAAGTTCATATTTTAGTACATACTACTATTGATTGTGCATACATTTTACATGAAGTATTTATCATCTGATAATCTTACAACTAACATTCATCTATAGATAAAAATTAAGGCGAAGACATATTTAATTTAGAAAGAATTCAAATTATCTTATAAAACCTACCAATCAAATTAATAAAAGGGATAAACTATCATATTAAATTCATTGTTAAAATAGTATTTATTTTTTCAATACTTAGGATGTGATAGTACTTCTTAGTAATGGCACTTGTGTCTCCTTAAGTACACTAACAACCATTTAGTGTCATTATTGTGAACATTGTTTTTATGAGATCAACATTATAGGAATCATGGAAGGACAACATCTCAATCTATTTCCCCCTTTCTAATTTTGGATAGTATAAAAAATTTAATAATATATATTAGGCAAAGGTTATTGAATTTACTTGAAATTAGAGTTATGCTTTATCAGTGTAATATTTTTCTAGGTGAGATAATTAGTAATAGTTTTATCATGCTTGTTGTCATTGGACCTTTAAAAACATTATGTGATTGTGTTTCAATGATTTAATAAAATAAATTTGGATTTTTTATCCAAATGGTTTCTAATAGATGGAACCCTCTATTATCTATGTTACAACACAAATTGGTAGGTTAGAAGGGTGGTTTGCCCACGAAAGTGGATAAAGTATAGATGCTAAACATCTCCATCAAAGTTTTACTATCTATTTAATGTCTCTCTTCAACATTTTAGCAAATTGTCAAATGTGATTAATAAAATTTATAAGAGATTTATGTGGCATGGTTTTTAGATTTATAACATAATTCTCATAGTTATATGGGATAATGTTTTTTTCTTCCCAAATACTAAGGTGTCTATCACTGAGAAAAATAAAATGTATGAAAAATATCATTGTAAATAAGATGGGCTAGAAGCTTCTTTCTAAGGATTACCTATAGATTAACATCATCAAATATAAATACTTATAAGGAAGGTAACTAACCATTTACTGATCTTAGTTTCAACTCTAAAGGGGCCATAATTTTGGAATTAATGGTTAAAACCAAGGACCTATTGGTCAAAGGGTGAAAATGGAACATTTGAGATGGTAATATTTCCTCATTATAAGATGAATAATGGATATTAAATTATATATTAAGAACTAACTATACATAGAATAAGTTGGATCAAGGGTTTAAGAGGTCTACAAGGGAAAAAGTGTAGGAGTATAATGGAGAGACATAAGTGGTAAAATACTAACTTTGGAAACATAAGATCCATGTGTCATATAACACCTCCAAGATATCAACTAGAAGTGAGTTATTTCCCACATAAGTTAGTTATTTAAAGAGGATAAAATTATGTGGTATGCTTAGGAAGATAAAGGTTATTTTGTGAAATCAGGTTACCTTTTATACCCTGAACTAGGGGAGAACTCTTTTCCTTGGAAGACCCCATGGGAGAAGGATATTATCCCAAAAGTGAATATGTTTTATTAGTTGGTGGAATAGAATAATATACTTACAATTGATAATATAATAAAAAGAGACATGAATATTATGGATCTATGTAATGTGTGAGAATGATAATCAATTAGGCACCTATTTATTGAATGTTCCTTTATTGGTAAATTGATGGATGAGATTATGACTATTTCCAATATGGCTTGGGTAAGAACCAACTCCATGTTAGAACTCAAATATTCAATGTAAACATCCATGGTTCTCCCCTATTCTTAAAAAAATGGTATATGGATCTACCCCACTATCTTTGGGGTGTGTGGAAAGAAGGGAACAATATGATATTTGATTTAACTATTTTAGGAATATTAGAGTCTTATTCCTAATTTAGTTAAAGGTACGAATGGACTAAATCAATAAATAATATTACAATAATTTAGCTATTGATTTGTATAATTTATTTTTATTTTAAACCTTGCTATAAATAATAATAAATATGGAGAAAATTAGACTTAATTGAAAATAAGATGAAATGGCTAAGATAAGGTCTAGAATTTACTATGCAGGACTGAGACAGTGTTGTAAATTAGGATCTAGATTTTATTTTGTGAAAGGATACGAGCACTGGTCCACCCTAGGGTCTGGTGCTAGAGTCCTTTTCTACTGCTATGATCTAAATTACTCATAGAGACCTGAGTTTTTTGGGTTTTGTTTTTTATCTCTGTGTAAGCTTGCTTATAAAATCTTAACTATTGAAAGTCTATGAAACTCATTACAGAGCTGATTTGGTTTTTAAACCCTAAACTTCATTATGCTTTGATCAATCTTGAGAAATAAGGGGAGGGGTTAGAGTGTGTAAGATGCATTTAACATGTATCCACACACCTTGTGTAGGCACGCTACCTACATACAAATAATTTGAAGAGGGATAAAACCATATGTATTTCTCCCACTTGATGTGCTTTGTGAAATAGTGTTATGAGGATGAAAAAATTCTAAATTGGGTGTGCTTGAGGTGGCTAGGGACTAGTGTGAGGATTTGGATATGATTTTATATTTATTAAATGGATATATGTAGATAATAGGGAAAATTTCCTCAATGGCATTGCTTATATTCTTTCTTTCTTTGTAAGATTTGTGAACCTCCTTCTAGATGAACTTTTAATGGGATTTTATAGAGATATATTGGTCATGGGTCGAATGCATTCATATTAGGCTAACAAGATGAAGGATAGGAATTGAAAGGAAATATACATTAGAGATAAAAATGTGATTAGATAGGAGAACTAAAATAGGACACCTTAGGGTTTGGTTCTATACTCCAAGTTGGGTGCTCTTATACTGTAGGTGCAGGACTTAGGGGATGTAATTAACATGGGAAATGCAGCCTAGTTGATCTATAATTAGGTTTCAAAAGTATATATATGATTGAGAATAAGAAAAATGGTGTCTATAAGGGTCATGAGTGCATGAAAGAGGTACCTATGGTTTGAGTGTAATAAAACACACTTAATCTACCAATTTTGACATTTTATATGACTACATTTGCCCTGCCTTTATTCTAGTGATGTAACAGAGTGAAATAATAGGATAAGTGAAAAGTAGAAAGCATACATAAACTTACCTACAAGGGTAAAGCTCATGAAGTTGTGTATTTCTAGGTGTGCATAGAGAGAGCACATCGTAAAGTGTAAATCTACAAAATAAAATTAGGAGTAGATCAGTTCTTACTAGACATGCTATGCTTAAAGTAAAAATGTACAAAATTTGGGTAAAAGAGAGAGGAAGAGAAAGGAATTAATACACCTCACTAGGTATGTGAACCAATATAAAACCTATTATGAAGCTAAGTGATGATGGGTTTGTGTTGAATGATGTTATACCAAAAGTGATATCATGAATAGAATTGAGTGCTTAATTCCTTAAGAGTGGATCAAGAATGTAAAGGCTGACACGTTGGCTCCATAATTTCCACTAAGTGTAGTTATGTGATCATGTGTGTGTTAATCAATTTTTGGACTAAGTTTCTAATCCCTCTGAGTAGGTGGCTCAAGAATGTAAAGGCTAGCTAATCCTTTAGATCCATCATTAACCTATGAAGTGGAGCTATGAAATGATACTAGTATGAATGTGTGTCATATGAGATGGCTCCTAAAGCCCATGAATGTTCTATAATCTAAAAATGTGGTGTGGATAGTCAAATGTGTGCTAGAAACTAGGCCACTCTTGGCCACTCAAAAAAGGTGGAGATTAGGCTTGTATGAAAGCCACTCCAAAACTAGGTAATAAGATTATGTGGAAGCCACTCAAAAATAATGATAGCCACCTATAGATGGAATAAGGCATGAAAATACTAATAATACTTGGGTAATATACTAAAATTGTAAAGAAAATAAGTTAAATATGTCATGCACATTGCCGTTAATCACTAGTGTTTAATACATGGATTCTGATCTAGAAGCTATATCAACTACATAATTTGAAACTAAAAGTGAGATCCATCATGTCATGAATGATGCCCCATATATCTATATTATTTGAGAAAAAATATACAAAATTTTCTAATTCTAAATTAAACTATTACTGATAAAACTATAACTAGTCTTACCTTTCTATCTATTTCTAAAAAATCTAGTTTTCCTACTATTTGGATGGGAGTGCCGAAATAAGACACCCTACTATTTGGTGTTGTATTCAAAACCAAACACTCTTTTCCTATGCTGATTTTGATGAATATTCTATAATTATCACTATTTATCTAGTCTTCTCTACCTAGTTTAAAGTCTAAATACTATTTTGGGTGTTTTGAAAGCTGATTTTTTAACCAGTATGAACTCTGTTCTTTCTGACAAAACCCTTGTTTATTACCCCCTCTTCTGAGGGTATAAATGAAGACCATGTAATGACTATCCTTAGAAGAAATATCCCTACAAGTGTGTTATTCTATAAAAATATATGATATAGAATTGATAATCGAAAAGATGTCTCAAGATATAACATAGTTTGTATTAGAGATTTTTAGATCAAAATGGGTATGCCTAGATAGATATAACAATATAATAATATGTGAAATATAATAAAATCTAATTAGAAGTGTTAGTTGTTAGTTATCAAGGAGGGATGGAACATGATGTATATCATAGCATCCAAAAATCCAAGATAATGCAGGATGTGGATCATGACATTACAAAAAATTGAGAAAAAATCAAGCAACACGCACACAAGGCAATAGGAAAGAAGCATAAAATAATGACCAAGGGGAAAAGAAAATAAAGGACATGGGAACATATCACTCAAACTAAAAATAAAGCATACAAGGCATGTTTAAATACCCACATACACATACAATTAAAAACAACCAAGGTTAGCACAAGGGCTACAAGCACATATAAGAGTACAAGCAAAAGACATTTTAAAATGTCCTAATGCATACATAATAATAGAATCAAAGGAGATTGGAAAATTTCCTAAGGCACATAAAAAAGATAAAATAGGAACTAAGAAATTCAATCACATCTAACTATGTAAAGCAAGAAAGGAAAGCATGTAAATATTGGAAATACAGTTGCATCTAACTAATCAAAACAAGAAGTGAAAGTATGCAAGACATGTAGTACAAGACTAGGTATATGCTAAGAAATACACAAGTGATATATAATATTAAGTGTCAATAGAGTAATCTATGTAAGCTAGTAAGTAATTTACATCAACATGATAACTAGAGTGTGTGGATTAGGAATGACATAACTTGGATGGTGTAGTCATGTGGAAGATGCCTCTAAGGGGTACATATATCAATGTATGTCTCAAATGTATAAGTAGGATGCCCCCTCAGTGGGTAGAATGAAGCAATCATGGATCTATATGTCACTACACACACTCAAAGAAGATCAAGTGAATCATGGTAATGTAGATAAATTGACAAATATTAACATAAAACAATAAATGTAAGTCTATGATGGTAGAAAAAATTTAAAGCATGGATAATTCATATAATTAAAATATTTTTGGTGTTTTTGATTTATTTGAATGTTTTTGGATTTTTGATATATTTGAATATTTTTGGTATTTTTGATATAAGCTATGTACAATCAATCATAAAAAGACTATGTATAATAAATTGAAACAAAGATATGTATAAGCAAGGTTGAGAAGAAATGATACTAACCAATGAATCTCATGGGAGACTCATTATCATAGTGTCCTATATCAAGGAGAAGAATCATGCATGATCATGAAACATGATGGTAGGGGTGAGATTGTGAATCTAAAAGCTATGTATGCTATAAATGTTCTAAAATATCTATAGTGGGAAATGACTATGGGGTTCCCTTATAACTTTGAGAAGTGGATGAAATTGTATGGATCTTAGGGACCCATCTGGTAATAAGAGAAGCTCTCTAAACATGTGATCTATGTGTAGAGGTATGATACCTCAATGAGACTACCCTAGGTTTAAACATTATAGATGAGAATTATCTAGAGTCCTAAAACTATGGTTGCTCTAAAAGAGGATGTTGTGGGAGTGTATAAAATCTATTTTTTGGTAAGGAAGGCCTTGACTGTGTTTGAATTTGAACTAGATGAATAACTGTAACTAGTGGAGAAGCTAAAAATGGTGATTTTAAAGTACAAGATAAAGTGAAGAGTGGTAATTCATATGGAACTACATCAATTATAACAACCTGATTAGCATAAATGAATTTCACACATCTATGAACTATAGAAGCTACTACTCAAAGTTTCTAAATCCATAGTTATCCAAGTAACATATTGAAAACTCTTGCACTAGGAATAATAGTAAATGGTGTGGCCACATGTGTTAGACTAACCTATAAAGGAAGTATAATCTCACCCAATAAACTTTATATGTGTCCACTAAATCCACTAATAACTATGTCCATCAGGGTAATATCTTACTCTGAATATCCTAAATGATGTAGTAATGTCATAGTAACACATGTTCACATTAAATACATTGTCTATGAGAACACTATGAATGGGATGATTATGAGTTTAATCTTGATAAAGAGTGCATGACAATTCAAATCATCCTCAATTATCTCCTGCTATGAGAAGGATATTGAAGGTCTAGTTAGAACTTTAGAATTGTACACACCAATCATGTTACTCAAAGGATGTGGCTTAATTGAAGGTGCCCAGTATGTAGCTAGTGGTATATGTGCATGATATGTATGGTGAACACCTGATATGTCCCTTATCTCTTATTTAAAATTTTATGGAAAAGGATCTAAGAAAATTTTTAGAGCCTTATCTTGTGTTTTCTTTGCCTACAGAGGCTCAACTAGAGTACCAAGATTAATAAATTTTCCATCTATCAAGTCCTGGTGCTTTGTGAAATTTAATTTTCAAAATGCATTATGATCATATCCCTATGGAAGAGGAGTTGTTAGATCAACTTCCCAAATAGGAGGGAGAGATATGATGTTACATTCTAAAATCTAATATAAAACTCTAGTTGGAGAAACTAGTAGATTGGTAAAGGTTCACTGAGGAGGTGTTGATAAAACCACTCACTGAGGAGGATTTGAAGTTGCATTAACTATGGGTTGATTCTAACTTTTGTTATCATTGACCTTGAATTTTTATGGGACTTTGATATTATTCTTTTTTAATGTTTCTGATATACTTTTATACTTGAGTTTGCCCATTGAAATTAGTTTGACTTCCCATTCCTTTAGTGTATGATATAACTCAGTGAAGGAAGAGAAAATTTTGAACATTATTGATTAATGAAAATTTAGTATAAGACTTTGTTTGAAGAGATATTGTAACTTTTAATCAACCATAGGGCTAGTCATCTTAGCTAAGATAGTCTTATATCAAAGAAAATAATCTATGAGATGCTCATTTGACCTTTGTTTCTATTATGCAACTTGGGCATAGGAAACCTTATCACCAATGTTAATTCTAAAATGAGCTAGGAACATGTTAGCTAAAATATTGAATGCATTGACTGACTAATTTAGTATACTATAGAACCATTGTAGCTCATAATCCTTTAGAATCTATGGAAATAGCTTGGTTAGTAGCTAGTCATTTGGCATATAGTTAGCTAGTCATTTGGCATATAGTCCAAGAATGATACATAAAAATCTCTCAAATGTATCTCTAGATCACCCTTGCCATTATATAGAGTGAGCTTGGGTTAAACAAAACCTAGTGGAAAGGGTGTAGAATCAATATGACATGCCAATGGTGTATGAAGTAGAGAAACAAAATCTAAGGCCTATGTAGGTCAAGAAGCACCTTGCTCAAGATGTAACACCTTGGATTGAAGAGATTTTATCTATTGCATACGGGATACCACATTAGGAGACAAAGGTGTACTAGCTATAGTTGGTGGCAGCATAAAGGAAGGTTGGGATGCTATAGGGGTTGTTGAGATATAGTTTCCCCCATAGTGTCATTTGTAATTGGTTTCTTTGTGGTTTGAGAATATTGACCATTGTTTAATTTTTATTGTTATTTTTATAGTATTTTAAGCATGTCATCTTGCATATCAGTATGTTTAGTTAAGAGTTCTTGAATTTCCCTTTTATCAGTTTCATCAAAACTAGTGCATTGGGTCATTGTTTAAGTAGGAAAACAAAATGAAAATTAATTGAAATTTTTGTAATAAGAAAAGTGCTATGGAAGGAAAGTACTAAATATAGGAAATGTAAAGTCCTAAAAATAACAAACTAGAGAATGCATAAAAAGGATATGAAGCTCACAAACATGTAAGGTGATACCTCAAAAATAATGGGACCTAGTATATGCAACTAGGGTTTTGAAAAATGACATTTTAAAAAAATTACTAAGGAATTTTAAAAATTAATTTGAATTTTTAATTTAAATATGTAGGTAAAAAATCAAAAAAAATATTGGAAAAATTCTTGATTTTAAAAAGATCTAGTATATGCAACTAGGATTTGGAAGATTTTTTTAAAATTACTATATAATTTTAAAAATTAGTGTGAATTTATAATTTAAATATGTAGGTAAAAAATTAGAAAAATATTTTTAAAAGTAGTAAGAAAGTTTCCCTAGGGTGTCTAGGGGTTTTGTGTGCAAAAGGACCTAGTAAATTCAACTAGGGTTTGGAATAAATGATTTTTAAAATTACTAAGATAAATTTAAAAATTAAATGTGAATTTATGATTTGAAATATGTAATAAAAATTAAAAAATTATTGGAAAAATTAGCAAAGAATTTACCCTAGGGTTTTTAGGGTTTTTATGTGCAAATGAAGTAAGTTAGGTTCACCAAATAATTTAACTATTTTTGGAATATTAGAGTCCTATTATTAATTTACTTAAAGGCCAGATTTGAATAAATTAGTAAATAATATTACAATAATTTAACTACTGATTTATATTTTTAACCTTTCTATAAATAGTAATAAATATGGAGAAAATTATACTTAGCTAAAAATAGGATAAAATGGCTAAGATAGGGTTTGAAATTTGATATGTAGGACTAGGATAGTGTCACAAATCAAGATCTTGATTTTGTTTTGTGAAATCATAGGAGTGTCAAAATAGGATACCCTAAGGTCCGATGCTATAGTCCTTTTTTGCCACTATTGTCCAAATTACTCACAAAGACCCAAGTTTTCTGGGTTTTGTTTATTGTACCTATGTGATCTTGTATATGAAATATTGAATATTGAAAGTTTATGAAACTCTTTTTAGAGATGATTTAGTCTTCAAACCCTAGACTTCATTATGCTTTGATCAATCTTGGGAAAGAAGGGGGGTTAGTATGTGTAAGATACACTGAATGTGTATCCAAACCCCTTGTGTGGGAATGCTACCTAGATACTAATACTCTAAAGAGGGATCGAGCCATATGTAGTTATCCAAATTGATGTGCTTTGTGAAATAGTGTTATGAGGATGAAAAAATGCTAAACTAGGTGTGCTTGAGGTGACTAGAGATTGGTGTGAAGATTTGGATATGCTTGTAGTTATATTAGACGGTTGTATGCAGATAATAGGAAATTTATCTCAATGGTATTTCTTGTATTCTTACTTGCTTTGTAATATTTTCCAACCCTCTTCTAGAAGAAATTTTAATGGGCTTTTATAGAGATCTAGTGGTCATGGGTCGAATGTATTCATGTTAGGCCAACAAGATGAAGGATATGAACCAGAATGAAATAACCATTAGAGATAAAAATATAATTGGATAGGTGCACTGAAATAGGAGATTATAGGGTCTAGTGTTATATTCCATGTTGGGCACTCCTATCCTATAGGAATGGGACCTAGGTAATGGAAATAGCTTGGGAAATGCAACCTGGTTAAGCTAGAATCAAGTTTTATAAGTCTGTGAATGATTGGGAATAATCAAAAAGGTGTTTGGAAGGGTCATGAGAGAATGCAAGAGGGACCTATGGGTTAAGTCTTATAAGCCACACTCAAGCTACCAATTTTTAAATTTTATCTAACTATAGTATTTTTAGAATAGAAAAAGGAACCTAGATAAGATAGGGCTAAAAATTGCGAAAGATATCAAGGAAAAACTACATATTGTCATAAATAAATCCAAAAAATAATAATTTATCAACTGAGGAGTGTATCCTTCACATGTGGAATCTTGAGTTTCCTAACGAAGATGTTTTTACAAACAAATATTGATAGGATAAGGGTTACATTTTTAAAACCATTAGACTCTTAGTATAAATTAAACTTTGATGTTATATAAAAAGGGAACCTAGGTAAAGTGGAAGGTGGGGGAGTTTTAAGATACACCAAGGTTTATTTTAAAGTAGCATATTCAAGTCCTTTAGGAATTCAATTGAACCACATAGTAGAATCTAGGGCTATATTTTGGAAAACTAAACTAGCTATTGAGTTAAGATTAAATTCTCTAGTTATAAAAAGAGACTCACTAAATATTATCAATAGTATCAAGGATAATGCTAAGTCAAATTATAATATTAAAAACATTACCAATGATGCTTAATATATAATGAATAATTTTGATGAGTTAACAATTATTCATACCTACAAGGTGGGAAATGGATGCACTGATTAGATGGATAATAAATGTGTTTACATTTTTAAACTCACCAAGTGGATCAATGGTTCAAACCTACCATTTTATTTTTTATGTTTATTCAATGAGGAGGCCAAGGATTATTATTTGTGTTGAAGGTTGGGAGATACCTATCTCCATGGCCATCCCATTTGATAATACTTATGGTTTTTTTAGGGGATAGAAGTTTTGAGATGTAAAACACCCCCAATGATAGATTCAATCATAATCTAAAAAGGAGGATGAATTTGTATTGATACATGATTAATTCCATTATTCACATAAATAAGAAGTGTGGGATGATGAAGGGTAGTAATTGTATTTTCTTGAATGAGAGCAGGGCCACCTTGGTAGATATAATGAATATTTGGATTTAAAGAGAATATATGGGAGGTGAAAGAGTGAACATGGAACCTTTTTCTTATAATAATGTCAAAAATAACAATATTGTGTGGAATATTTTTGGGAAAGGTGGTCTAGAAAGGTACATGGAAATAATTTGAAGGGTTGAACTAGGTTTCTATATGGACATTGATTAAGCATGGAAACAAAGGATATTAAAGATTAGGGGACTATTGGTAGAAGTGAGGGAAGAAGAAATTACTAAATTTATGGTTGTAAGTGCTAAGGTATCTAAGGTATATAGGGAAAAGTGTAGGAATAATGAGGTTATCTATAAATTCTACATAGATAAGGATAAAATTCAATATACTAAATATGACATTCTGCATATGTCTTTACCTATGTTGTGATTGAAAGTATGCATGCAGGGGATGAAATATGTAATGATGGAGGTGAGGTTCAAAAATATACATTCACACCAATTTTTATTCCTTAAAAATATCAAGAATGGATAGGTATTTAGTTTTACATATTACCTTTTAAGGTCCCTTGAAAATACTATGAATTCATTTCAATTGGAGGATGTTAAAATGCTAATCCATCAAGATTTAATATTTATATTAGTCCATTATGGGTCCCCTACCATAGATCATACTATGGATTAATTTGATTAAAAGGATGATATTAAGGTTGAGTAAGGGCCTATTAGGTATGGTAGGGAGGAATATGATGAAACTTTGGCACAATGGGTTATTAAGTATAAAAAAAATTGGCCCAGGGCATCTTCTCTTTTAGGGAGGATCCACAAATAAATTATGGAGTATCCAAGGAAAAAAATAAAGGATTGATGTCTCCCATAAATTTGGATATTTTTAATTTTCTAACTTATGGGATTTTAATAAATTACATAGAGTCACAAGGGGATCACATAAGCAAAATGATGGACAAGTTTGAACAAGATAGAAAAACTTAACTTAGTTTACTTAAAGAATTGGTAGAATAACTAAATAAGAATATGAATATTTTGGTGGATATATAGGACAAAGTGGATAATATATAAAATAATCAAAAAAATAATAATAAAGAATTCATGGATTTAGAGTTGAACATAAGTGAGCTGAAATAAGACATGACTAGATTGGGGGTCAAAATGAAAAGGCTGGTAGATGAGATGGAAACACAAAAGGGTAAATGGTTGGAGAATAATAACCACAACATGATCAACATAAAAAGACCCTATGAGGTTTAGTATGATAATAATAATATAAGAATGGGATAAATCTTATATGGTCCTAGCATAAGAATGAGGAGCTAGAATAATAATGAGGACAATGACTAGGTCAATGTGGGGGATTTTATCTCCAACAAGTTTTGTACCCTTCAAGAAGAGATGAAAGTTACTAAGTATCTTGAGGATTTAGTAGATCTATAATGTGGGGATTTGTGTTTTGTTTCTAACTTAATTTTTTTGTTTTTTATTTATGGTTTGTTGATGTTTCTCTAGTTGGTAGCATAGGTTGTTTATAGGCTAGTTTGTTGCTTATTTTTTTGTTTGAGCTTATAGTTTTATCTTTTTTCTATGTAAAGGGTTATTGGGGCCCTTCAAAACCCTTATTATATATGTATTTATTTATCTTTTATTCCTTACTCTATCTATAAATATATTTTGATGATAAATATATTATAATACTAAAAACATAACTATTGCATATTCATTTCATTTTTTAGAGGAATTTAAATGTATGATTAAGAATGTTAAGTGCTAGTTCATTTTAATCAATAGGTGCATAAACTTCCATTTTGTTTTATACATTTTTTATTCAATTTATCACTCTTCAATTCCCACACACAATTTTATATTTAAAAGTGTTATAGATAACAAGTCTAACTTTTCATCTCAAAGGTTGTTTTATTATCAAGTCCCACATAATATAAATTCCCATTTCTATGATCTAATAGTTATTGCTCAATGTAAAAAAATATGGAGCATCAACACTTTAAAAAAACCCACTTATTTATTATAAATTTAAAAATAAAACAACCAATGAAACTAATATAAATTAATATAATATGGAAATTAAACCAATCACACCTACAACACCCACCATGATGGCATAATGTTCTTCCTAGTAGTCTTCAACTATTGCATGAATTTAGTGGTTGTGACCATTTTTACCTAAGGAAAAGTATATTTTAATAACAATGATTGATAGGGGGTGAATTGGTCTTAAAAACATTAATTAAATTCCACTTAACATTCATGAGTCATTCATACAAACATATAGATCAATCAAATCACAAGTAACCATACATATGAACATGAAATACAAGAAAACATCTCATATGTGTGAAAACCTCAAGAGGAATAAAATGAATTGATATAAATAAATTTAATACATTAATATAATACAAAAACAAAATTTAGTGAAGCACCAACTCCACATGGAACACTAACCCCAACTAGCCAAGCACCCACTTGACTAGGTTTTAGCAAGCATCCACTTGTAAGGAGGCACACACCCATAGATGACTCAAAACCAACTCATACACAAATTTTATTTTATCACCTTTAGAAATATATGTTTATAAACCAACATATGATAACCACCTCTTCATCTCTTCACACTCTTATCCCTCTCAAACTACCTTCTAGGCCTCTTTGCTCAACTAGGTCTCTTCAATACTAATTAGGTCATATGACCTTGATCTTCATTCTAAAAAATCCTATTAGATATTCATAAATTTTTTAACAGGCCTAAAACTACCTTGTATATATACCATTCCTTATTCATATACCTCTTGGTTGGCCATACACCATTAATCTCTTAGGTAAAAAATTTAATAGGTAATAGGAAATCTCATAAAAATTATTAAAATTATATTTAAATCTATTTTGGTTTGTCATAACTCTATTAAACCTCATTTCACTTCTAGGTCTCATGGAGACCTTATTGCATTAAGTCTGTATAGTAACACATTACCATTTGATCCCTAGGAACACCTTTAAATTACATAAAAATCAAGGTTATTTCATAAAAAAATAAAATGGGCATTAAAATACATCATATAATCACCATGACATATTTTAGTTCCAACCACCACTTGAAACACTCCATTAGCACTATTCACATTAGGCCTTTCGACACACAAAAAAGTTTGTCTTAAAAAACTAAAGATTACACATAATTTATCCATATAATAATGAAAATATATAAATTATACATAACATAAATTACCTAAAAAATATCACCATATTAATTAGACACTTCAACTCAGTGCATAGAGAATCAAACTCATCACTACAACTTGCTTACTCAGAACAACGAAGACTGTCAAAAACATAGTTACAAAACATTGACATTCAACACTTGTATGAGGAATTTAAAAGAATTAAAATTATTTAAAATGATATTATGAAATATATATACCATATTAAAATATAAAAATTATAGGGTCTAGTGTCAACTATTGGTCTTACAGACTAATTTGTTGACCTCATTGCACACAAACCTCACTGATCTAGATAAGCCATTTTGGTTTCATCATTTTCACCACTTACACTATCTTTAAAAATATTAAACTACATGAAAATGAATTATAATACGTTAAAAACAACTAAATTAACTTTAATCCATAAATATACCTTGAAAACACACTTATAAATAACTTATCATTACTTCCTACGTTTTGCACAATTTGCTCTATTAGGCCTATGTGCCTCAAAAAATTGTCTTACAAGAATGAATCTCAAACATAATTGAAACACTAAAATATGATAACATAATTATATATGTAGAGTATAAATGAACTTTGGGTCATCACCAAATTAATTATACACTTCCAATTAGAAGATAAGGCTTTAAGAACACCTCTATAACTCACTCACTCAGAACTACCAGATCACCTCAAAACACAATCATGGTGAGTTAGACCTCCAACACCTATATATAAATTTTAAATGAATTATGATGAATTTATATTATAATAATAGATACTTATACCATTATTAGATATAAATATCATATGGTCAAATGGAAAATATTGGTCTTGTAGACCAATCTCATGATCTCATATCTCACTGTCTTATCTGAACTAGACAAGTCAACTTGTGAGCAATGTTTTCACCACACACATGACCTAAAAACATTATTAAAAGTATTAAAATATATTAAAATTATTTAAAAACATATTTATTCACTTTTTCCATCAATATATCATGAAAACACATTCTAATTTTATCTTCCCATTGTTGCCTGGGCTTTTCACTATTTGCACCATTAGGCCTGTTAGTGACTAGCTAACTTGCATGACCATTTTAGTACACTTAAAGAATATAAAATATATATAAACCTTAATGGACATGAAAAATGAGTCTATAACTTATTCCTTGATCCATTTTATTACTATGCCTAATGCAACTTTTGACTATTATAATTTCTTTAGAAATAAGCTTATAACTCAACATTTCTTCTCTCCTCTCTCTAAAAATACCACCTAGGGGTACCTGGGAGACTCAAATACAATATAAAATAGATTAAATAATCATAAAAATCTATTTTGAGAAAATTTTATCAACATATTCAACATTAGGTCCTTATTAGGGTTCTAAGAGGGTTTAACCCTGTTTCCACTCTTAACGATCATTCATAAAGCATATCCCCTAAAAAAATAATACATATAATTTTAATTTATTACCCTTACCCATATATAATTAAATAATTAGGATACCATTTAAAGGTTTGATGAGTTGATGAACATAAGAAAATCCTTCTCAGGTTGAGAACCCTTCATTTTGATCACTTGAGAGACCTCTAAACAAATTTTCAAGCCTTTTAATTTAAAAAAACTTTAAAATTCATTCACATGCCTAGAAAAAATTTACTCACCTTTTTAAATTCTCACCTACTCACACTTTCCTTGGAAATTGATCATGATACCCCATTAGGCTAAATTCTCTATCTACACTATAGTCTTAATACCTTACTAGGCCTTGAACTAACCTTCATGCCTCTTTCCATGATCTCAACACCTCATTTTCATGATCAACATATAAATATCATGCTATAACACCTATCTAATGCTTAAAAACTTCCATACATCCTTCACATGCCTTGACAATAGATCATAATACCTCATTAGGCCACACTCTCTTTCTTTTCTCTATAGACCTTAACTTGTAAACCATATTAGGCCTTAAAACTAACCTTAATGCCTATTTAAATTCACTCTCCACCTCACTCACATAGTAAAAAAACCTCATACAACAACTAATTCTTGTGTGCACTCATCTCATGAAGACACCATGCTTATATCTTCTCACAAGGTCTCTTCATGTCATGACTAGGCTTAGGCTACTCAACTTTAAAGACCTACTACCTATGTATTTGTCAATAATAGAAATAAGGACAATGAAAATCAAAACCATTTAAATACTCTCTTTCACACTAATTACCTTCAATTATCATAAGCTTGTCATAACACACATTGCCAACTGGCCTTACTCACAATAACACTCTTACAAACCTACTTGTCATCATACCTTCATAAGAAGCTTAAATAACAACACTAAAAACTTCAAGCTAATCGGAACCTTGACATAAACCAACATAAAATATAATTCTCAACAATCTCACCTTGTCATATTATGCAAATACCTCAATGACTACTTACTATATACCTTCACTATATGTACCTTGACATCAATGACATCAACCTTGACATCAATGAAAACAACATGCTAACAAACTCCCTCTTTTTCATTGATGGAAAACACATTACAAATTGATCATTCTCATTTCCCCATTCTGGTCTTTCTCCCCCTTTAACATTAATGATAAAGGGTCTTCCAAAAACTACTATCTGATCCTTGGACCTAAACTTTAATAAAAAACACAATGTGATCTAGAGGATTATTTAAATTATGGTTTTTAATTATTTTCCCACCATAATTTCTCCATTTTTCCTAATTTCAAAATAATCCTATTATTAATGGTTTTTTAAAAACCATGGGATATTAAATCCAAATTTAATTTAATTATCCTATTTTATAGTTTTATTAAAACCATTAGATATTTTAAAATTAAATCCCCCCCAAAAAAGAGAGAAAAATGATGGGATATTATTAAAAAAAATACCTTTCCCCATTTTAATAAAATTTTATTCCCATAATTCCGATTCCCACATGGAATTCTCTTTTACATTTTGGATGGGTTAAAAAAAAAGGTCCATGCGATATTATTTCACTTTATCCCATCACTTTAGCTTTACCAAATGGAATATTCCTTTTTGGATGCAGCCTAGAAAGGTATTTTAATAAAATTAATTATCCTCAATTTTTTTTATTGATTAAAAAAACTTAAAAATGCATACACCTACTTATTCTCCCCATGTGGATCATCCACTCAAGTGGGGTTGATAGTTTTGGTGGAAGGTGTTTGAGTATAGATTTGCATGGGAATGATTTAAACTTTATCATCATATGTTTTTATGTTTAGGTGCCTAAACAAAATTACTTTTAACATGCATATGCTATGGCATTTATTTGGTGTTAAACTCCTTTTACTACACTTGTCATTTGCATGATCTATGTAGATCTTGGTGTGGTTGATAGTTTTGATGGGATGATATTCTATTTAAATGTTTACAAGTCTTTATTTGGCCCAATTTATATATTGGTAAATATGTGGAAGATTAAAGAGGCATTGGAATTATGTATGGAAAGTGTTTTGATAAATTAAGTATGGAGTTTCAACTTCCCATAAATTATGGGATTTTATTCCTTCTAGTTTTCATGCAACTTATTTTGAGTTTAACCATTTTTTAGGTAATTTGGGGTTGTTAGCCAACATTGGCTATAAAATATATTATTTTTTTATATTTATAATTTTTATATATTTGAAGACAAAGAAAAGAGGAAATATAGATTACATTATTTTTTACAGGGGCAAAATTTTGATATAGCCGATTGAGGCTATTTTGCCTATTATAGAATATATATTTTTAATTTGTATAATTATAGAAAAGGATTTGTAAAACTAGAAGGTAGTTTATAAAGCTTCTGAGAGTGTTTTGACTCCTTGAAAAGAGAGATAACTTATCCATTTCAAATATATATATATATATATATATATATATATATATATATATATATATATATATTTGTAGATGATCATTTTGGAAATGAAGGATGTTTGTGATATGAGATCATAGTTATTTAGAGGTTGATCAACCAATTGCAAGTTATTTAGGGATGTAAATTTAATAATTATATTTACATCTTATTTAAATGGAATGGTTTGAATTAACTTCGGGAAATATCCATTTGGTGAACCTTTTAAACAAATCGACTAGTGTAATTTTTTAAATTTCTTCTCTGTGATCTAAAATTCTTTCAATTTCGTTAATTAAATTATGGAAATGTTTATAAATCAAAAATTTGGATTTAAATAAAAAGGAAATTGAAAAATTAATATTCAATTTTAAGCCAAGTATATTGTAAAGTTTTTATAAACTTATATTATTTTCACAGAGGATATAAACTTGGATTATTTGTAGAGGATACAAATATTATTTGAATGTGTTATCTAAACAATAAAATCATATGAGTTTACAAAATACTTATTCAGAATTGTTCAATTAATTTTACATTCATATTAAAATAAAATTTAATTCCTTTGATTTTTAATTAAAATTGTGAAGATGACTTATTATTAAAAATCCATTTTAAATAAACAATTTTGATTAGAAGGGCTAATCAATGTTTATGAATCACAATGAAATGCTGATAAATAGTCACCTTAATACTAGTTGTTGTAGACAACTCCTAAAAACACACTTTTTCTACTTGAGCTGATGTAACCTCTCAAAGACATTAAATGGGAAATAATCTTTAGAAACCACTCTTTTCAATAGGCTACATCTCCATTCTAAACAATCTCCATCAGAACTTAGATCTAGCCTTTTCTCTAACTAATTTCATGTACCTCTATTATGATATCAAAGGAAACCACTCTCTCAAAAAATAACTCAAAGCTACCAAACTCCCCATTAGACCAAGCATATCTTATTCAATTGAACTTGGAACTCAAGATTACTTTTTTTCCTTGACATGATTGAAGAAGATGAAACTCTTGATCACTCACTACGATATCACACTCTTGACACCAACTATAGAACTAGGGACTTTCCCTTTTGTCTTCACATATTGCACACCATAAAAATAAATAGAACTCACATACCATCCTCAACTACCTCCAAGCATTTTGATACCAAAACTAAATCTTAACACAAATCAAGTTTAACTATCAATTGCTAGAATCACAAATAGATACTAGCTTACCTCTCATATACTAATTGACTAATTTTTAACCTCATAATACTAATTTCAACCTTAGGTATCTCACCATGCTACCTACTAACTTCAAACCTCAGAGCTACCAAGCTACCTAAACTCACAAAATACTGACAATAATGCAAAAGGACATCTAAAAATTAATCATACATAAACTTTTTCATACCATACCATGGCTCCTAATGAACTGATCTTTAGAAATAATTCTCATATTGACCAAAACACCTTTCACCTTGTCATATACATACAATATACAAATAAAATAACTTATACCTTACAACATATACCATCTGGAATCATTTCAAGATGAATCTTTCTTTTACTGCAACCTCATATTTCTATAGATAGATGAATATCTCCATGAAGCTTAATGAAGTCACCCCTTTTCATAGGGAACTAAAACACAATGAACTCAAGATATTCCTAGATCTCCAATCCACTCTTCTTATCCATCTTGAAATCATGAGATGATAGTCCCTATTTAGAATCCACTTAGGCTTAACTAAAGCATTTGACTTATCCACCTTGTCATCCTTCTTATTCTCTTTGACTGCGTTATCAATATATGTAGATAGCACATGTTATTGACATTCCTTCACATATGATCCTTGCTCTATATTAGCAAACAATCCATTTTGACTAGTATATTGATCACGACTCACCTTGACTATCTTTGGTTTCCATATAAATATTTGACCCTTCTCATGCACTCTAGGAGCTCCATATACCTTATTATGTCTTGAGGGCCTTCTAACTCTATTAGGATAGAATCTTGTAATGTGTCCCAAATTATGAAAATTATATAAAAAACATTATTATTCTTACCTCTTGACTGATCACTCCTCTCCCATGGTCCCATGACAATTCATCTCTTGAGACCATTCTACAATCACTTACTCTATGACCAAAGATATGACAAGAAAAACAACCATTTAAAAAATTAGAATACCTCATTGCATTGGGATACCTAATTTGCCTCTTCATGTTGAATTTCATGTTGGTGCTCTTAACTTATTCTTCCTTTTTATGCTCTTTCTCAAAATTACTCATCTTATCTATGAGATTCTCATGGTCAACCTTCAAATAATCTATCTCTATCTTCAATTAATCATACTAATTTTTTTTTGATCTAAAATTTATAGTGACACCTTCTAACTAATTATTGAGATCTTGGATGATCTTCTCATCCCTTTTGTCTTCTCTGACCTAGTCACTCTTTAAAGTACATATCTATTCCTTAAGACCCTTGACCATAGATATAAACTCATGCTTACTCTTTTTTTGGTGATTTAAATCATATAAGGAAATTATGATCTTAGTTTCAAGATATAATTCAAATTATCATTATTCACTACCATAGTAGACTTCTCCATCATACATGTTGTCTTCTTCCTTAGAGTAACCTGCTTCTTTAGCTAAGAACATAATTCCATTTCCAACTTGATCAACACATTCATAATCATCATTATAAACATTATTATCATTTACCTCATATGAATTATTATTACCTTAAAACTTATTAAACATCTCTCTTATATACTTATCTTTTGAAATTAATTTATCTTCATTGCTATCATGATAAACACTGTCATCATCACAACCCATGCTTGCACTTTTAGGATCTCATTTAGGTTATTAGGCATAATTCAAAGGACCAATATATGATACCAATTTTTGGAACCAAAATGGCTAAGAGGGGGTGAATTAGGATTTAAAACATTCATTCATGATCCATTCATAGAAACATATAGATCAATCAAATCATAAAAAACCATACATATGAACATGAAATAAAAGAGCACATATAAGATGTGGGAAATCCTCAAGGGGAAAAAAACCCATTGATATTTTCAAATGGAATAAATTAATATAATATAAAAACAAAATTTAGTGAAGCACCAACTCCACATGAAGCACCAATCCCAACTAGCCAACACCCACTTGATTAGGATTTAACAAACACCAACTTTAAAGGAGGTACCAAACCCCTAGATGACTCAATAAAAAATCAAACACTTGATTTATTTGATCACATTCAAAACAATAATTTTCTTAACCAATATATGATTACCACCTCTTCATCTCTTCACACTCTTACCCCTCTCAAAATTCCTTCTAGGCCTTTTCGCTCAATTAGGTCTCTTCAAGATTGATTAAGTCATATGAACTTGATATTAATACTCAGAACTCAAATTATATCTTCATGATAGTTTATATACACCAAAATTATGGTATAAAATACCTAATTTTTTATTCAATCTTATATTTTCATTTACTTCCTTTAATCTTACACAAATAGGCCTAAAACTACCTTGTATATATATATATATATATATATATATATAT
The DNA here is from genome assembly GCA_037957365.1 of Torreya grandis. NCBI lineage: Eukaryota > Viridiplantae > Streptophyta > Pinopsida > Cupressales > Taxaceae > Torreya > Torreya grandis. The sequence goes on along the minus strand of JARHVA010005911.1, from coordinate 213,109 downwards.
ATATATATATATATATCATTCCTTGTTTATATACTTCTTAGTCAGCCATACAACCTTAAAATATTAGATAAACCTTATAATAGGTATTATAACATCTAAAAAACATGAATAAAATTATATTTAAGTCCATTTTGGTCTTTAATAACTATATTAAACCATATTTCACTTTTAGGTCTCATGGAGACCTAATTGCATTAGGTTTATTTAGTAGCATGTTACCATTTGATCCCTTGGAACACTTTTAAATTCCATATACATCAATATTATTTCATAAAAAAATAAAATAGGACTTATAAAACATATTTAAATCAAAATTAAAACTTTTATGTCCAATCACCACTTGAACACTCGATTAACACTCTTCACATTAGGCATTTAAACACACATAAAAGTCTATCTTGAACAACTTAAGATAAAACATCATTTAGCCATGAAACCATGAAAATAAACATATTATACATAACTTGAATGACATATAAATATCAAAATATGAATTATATACTTTAACTGAGGGCATAGAGCCTCAAACTCATCACTAGAACTTACTCAGAAATGCCAAGATTGTTAAAAACACAATCGTGAAACATTGACCTTAAACACCTGTATGAGGAATTTAAAATAATTAACATGCATGAAAATTATTATATAAAATATATATACCATATTAAAATATAAACATCATATGTTAAAGTGTTAACTATTGGTCTTATAGACTAATTTATTGGCCTCACTGCACATAGACCTCACTGAGCTAGACAAGCCATTTTGGCTTCATCATTTTCACCACTTACACTATATTTAAAATAAATAAAGTATATGGAAATGAATTATAATTCATTAAAAACAAATACATGTAATTTAATCCATCAATATACCCTAAACACACACTTATAACCAACTTCTCATTATTGACTAGGTTTTACACAATTTGCTCTATTAGGCTTGTGTGCCTCAAAAAACTGTCTTGCAAGAATGAAGCTCAAACATACTTGAGACACTCAAATATTATAAAATAAGTATATATATAGATTATAAATAATCTTAGTGTCATAACCAAATACATTAGACACTTCCACTTAGAAAAGGATTCAAGAACATCTCTACAATTCAATCACTCAAAACTGCCATATTACCTCAAAACATAGTCATGGTGACTAGACCTCCAACACATGTATAAATTTTTAAAATAAATTATGATGCATTAATATTATAATATTATATAATTATAAAATTATTATATATAAATATCATATGGTCAAATGGTAAATATTGGTCTTGCAGACCAATCTCATGATCTTATATATCACTATCTTATCTGAACCATATAGGTCAACTTGTGAGAAACTTTTTCACCAAAAACATGACCTAAAAATATTATTAAATGTGTTAAAATTTATTAAAATTCATTAAAAACATATTTATTAACTTTTTAAAATAATTATATCATGAAAGAAATTTCTAATTCATCTTCTCACTACTACCTGGGGTTTTCACTATTTACACGATTAGGCCTGTTAGTGATTAGCTAACTTGGATGATAATTTTAGCACACTTAAGGGAAATAAAATATCCATAAACATTAATTTAAATGAAACATGAGTCTTCTACCTTCTTCCTCTAACCATTTTATTACTATGTCCATTGTAACTTTTGACTACCACAATAACTTCTTTAGAAACAAGCCTGTAATTCAACATTTTCTCTCTCTTCTCTCTAACCAATAACACCTATATGTAACTGGGAGAGTAAAATAAAAGATAAAATATATTAACTAATCATACCAATACATAATAATCAATTTTTATCAACATCTTCAACATAAGGTGCTTATTAGGGTTTTAAGAGGGTTTAAACCTGTTTCTACTCTTAATGATCATTCATAAAGCATATCTCCTCAATACAAAAAATAATACCTATAATTTTGAGATAGGAAATTTTAAAATATACCATGAGATTATTATGTTCCCATGTAAATTTTTTACAAGTTTATGACCACAATAAAATCCTTCTTAGGTTGAGAACCCTTCATTTTGAGCACTCGAGAGACCTCCAAATAAATATTCAAGCCTTTTCCTTCAAACTAGAACCTCAAAATTCATGAACATGCCTAATAAAAATTTAATCACATTTTTCCATGCTCACCTAGTCACACTTGCCTTAGAAACTAATATTGATACCCCATTAGGCTATATTCTATCTCTACACCATAGTCTTCATACATTACTAGGCCTTGAACTGAACTTCAAGCCTCTTTCCATGCTCTCAACACCTCACTGTCATGATCAACATATAAATATCATGACATAAAACCTATATCATGCTTAAAAATTACCATACATCCTTCACATTCCTTTAAAATATATAATAATACCTCATTAGGCCTCTCTCTCTCTCTCTCTCTCTCTCTCTCTCTCTCTCTCTCTCTCTCTCTCTCTCTCTCTCTCTCTCTCTCTCTCTCTAGACCTTGACCTACAAACCACATTAGGCCTTAAAATTGACCCTCATGCCTCTTTATATTCACTCTCCACCTATCTCACATACTTAGGTAACCTCATAAAACCACTCATGCCTATTTATACTCATCTCACCAAGACACCATGATCATACCTTCTCATAAGGTCTCTTCATGCTATGACTAGGCTTAGGCTACTTAAGCACTTAAACTTAAATACCTACTACCTATGCATTTATCAACAATGGAAACAAGGAAAATAACACTAATAACCAATACAATAATATATTTCAGACTACATACCTTAAATGATCATTATCTTGTCACAATAGACACTACCAACTGGCCTTACTTGCAACAACACTCTTGTAGACCTATTATCATCATACCTTCACAAGAACCTTCAATGATAATAGTAATAACTTTAAGTTGACCTGAACCTTGACACTAAAATTGACATCAACCAATATAAAAAATAATTCTCAACAATCTCACCTTGTCATATCATGCACATACCTCAATGACTACTCACCATGTACCTTCACTAAATGCACCTTGACATCAATGACAATAACATGCTACCAAAGTATAATTCCCTGGATGGTGTTGGTTATTGGTTATTGAAATTTATGTTTTCAAAACTTCCATAAATAATTTCCTTAAACATAAAGGTAACATGAAATATAGTCTTAATCCTACTATGATTGGGTATACCATTATCTCTATCATATTTTTTATGAAATTCATTTTCCAAGGAAATTAATGGTATGGATGTTGATCATAAAGAGAATCAATACACATATATCTAAGTTTTCATAACTATATAATATTATTATGGTGATCATCAAAGGGATGATCATGTCTACCACACTACTATTTTTGATTAATCTGATGAGTAGAAAAATGCCAAAAGGATAGAATGGGAAACCTATCCTTTGAGGTTATTTTTGAGCTCTCATTTTCCCTTGATATGTGTCTTTAGGAGGATCAATATATGTAATTATTTATCCATACATGATTTATTCATTACTTTAAATAAGGTATCTAGCTTATGATTTCACTCTATTAGTAATGGTAGGTGCAAGGATACTAAGACATATTTTAAAATAAGGAGTATTTTATTATATTTCACTTTAGTGATATGAGATATAATCATGTGTCTTAATATTATGCTCTTTTTCATGTGGTTTAATTCCTTTGATCTCTTTGGTATATCATATTTCCATTATTATTCATAATGCAATAAAAATTTATGTATAAATCTCTCATGGCCTCACTAGGATCACTATTTTTATTCAATGACATGATTCACAAAGTCATATGTATCTCATGTGTTTAGATGAAATTTCATAGATGCTAAACTATATATCTCTCTTGATCAAAACTCATAGTTTTTTCCATTAGATAAGATGACACCATGTGTAAGGTTCTTGTTGATTGACTCACATATGGATCTACTAATTAGATTCACTATGAATTTTTCTCCATGAAGTGAAATTATACTAATTAGATTCACTATTCATTTTTCTCCATTAGGTGAAATTATACCATGTAACAAAATATTATTTTATTAAAATTACTGATATTAGGTTTTGATAGTTTTATTTAAAGGGGATCTTTATAGTAAGGTTTTATCATGTGGAATGATGTAGTTTCATGGATCCATTGAGATCATACTCTCCTTAAATTAATTTTTCTTCCTTAATATTTATTTTCTCTAAGTTCTCTTTGAAATGAGATATTTATTTTTGGCATGATATCATTGCATGGAGTCTCTTGGTTTTAGATTTCATTAGTTACTAGTCTCACCTTTTTCCATTCTCATTAATGTAATAAAGTGATGACACATAACTTGATTATTGGTTCATTTATGAAATTTTGAGGCTCCAATGGGATAATATTTCATCTAGAAAAAGTGTCCATACTTGGGAAATACAATTTATTAAAAAGTGACCTATAAAGTCAAAAAATATAATCTATTAGGTTCATATGGGGAAATTACCTATCTCAATTATGAGTATGCTTGACCTACGAGCTTAAAAATGAGTAATTATAGAAAATACCAAAAATTAAGTTATTTAAATATTTTTTTTTGGAGAACAAGGGTTCAATTTAGATACAAGGATAAAACATAGATCATAAACATGTACATAATTAAACATAAATGATACTACATTATGTGTACTCACATATAGAATATGGTATCCTATTAAAGAATATAAAGGGAACTTATCATGATATCATTTATAATAATAGATATATCCTAATATACATGCTTAAAAGGGGAAAACATTAATCCTCATATGCACATATGATAAAAAATTATCAAAATAAAATTATGGATTGAATACAAAGAGTTAATATATACAAGTAGTTCCAAATTATTTCATAACAATATTTTCTTAGTATTGGTGAAAGAGGGTTTTAAAGAGGGACCTTACCTATTACAAAAAGGAAGCATTTGTGACATTGAGACTAGATATTATAATAAACATGTTAAGAGGGACAAAAAAAAAATAGCTAACCAAATAATAGTAGAAAATTAACAAAAAATTATAAAATTAAGTTCTAGGTCCCATCGATTATTCGTATGCCTTAGTCCAATTGTGAGTGAGATTTTCTAGTGAGAGATTTTTGTTCTTTCTGGTTTGAAGCTCAAATTTATCTTCCATAATTCCCTTCATCATTTTACCCATTATAAGATTCTCATAGGTTTCGTTTTTTATTTTGGTGAGGCAGTTAAGGGCCTCCATACTTTGAAAACTTTTCATGGCAGTGATCTTGCTGTAATCCACAAGTGTGCTTAGGTTTTCTTTGAGAGATTCATTTGCTTTTTCCAGAGTGAATAGTATCTACTTGATATTTTTGAATTCTAAGCTGATTTCTAGGATTTCTAATTTTTTGTAATAGATACCATCATTTAGACTAAAATTTTTGATTTCCTCTTTGAACCTTTTCTAGTCTTTTAAGAATCAACATAGGATAGATTTGTACAGATCCACCTCATCTTTGATTCTACTGAGTCTAGTTTTATATGTATGATCCTACATGACTTCCTTAAATTCTAGGGGGTTTTATTTTACTTGGGGTTGGGGGTGGGAATGACCTCAAAAATTATCTCTTTAGCAATAACAAATGAAGGGGTACTTTTTAAAGCATTTTTAGGCTTTTGGAAATTTCCTCCATTTTGCTACTTTCATGAGGATCATGGGAGGTGGAGTGAGGAGTGGGAACATGGGAGGTGGAATCATGGGAGGGGTGGGAATTGAGAGGTAGGGGGAAGGGAAATCAAAAAATTTCATGCATTTTTTCTTATTGATAGGGTGAAAGGTGTTATAAGGGGTTAACAATTTTTTTCATAACTTTTTTATTCTTGGTTGGGGGGATGTTTCTTGCTCATTTTGGTTGCTTTTAAATAATATGGTTTGTTTAGAATTATGAGATGAGGTTGAGGTTTTGGATGAAATTTTTAGGATACTAGGAGGGATGCTTATTTTAGGTTTAGGCATCTCCATTTATGAAATGATAGGGGAGATGGGATTAGAGGCATAAAATAAATTATAGATAAGGTAAATTATAACTTGGTGGAGAGGATATTTTTTTTTCCCATATTGAATTTATATATCAAGGATTCAAGAGAATTTAAGATATAAAAAGGTAGACCTAGGGGGATAAAATGTTAGAAATAATATACAATATTTAAATAGAAATGATGCACAAGAGTATACCTTTAGTCTAAGATCACATACCTCATTATTTATTTTGTAAATTTATCAGAGGGATTTAGGATGTCCTTTCTCAAGAATCCTCCAATACATTCAACCATATGCACATTTTATTTCAAAAATTTGTCCCTCTTATTAGAATAAAATTGAATAAGAGGGGGCGGGGGTGATTCATTCTTTAAAAAATTTCTTATCAAATCCACTTAAGTAATCATCAACATATATATCAAGCAATGCATAAGCAATCAACTATATAAACATGAAACAAGATTGAAAAAATAAACACACCAAATATGTGGGAAACCCTCAAGGGAAAAAAATCCATTTATATATACAAATGTAATATATTAATATAATACAAACATCAAATTTAGTGAATCACCCACTTCATATGGAACACCAACCCTAACTAGCTAAGTAATAACTTAACTAGGCTTTAAGAAGCACACACTTACAAGGAGGCATAAACCCCCTAAATGACTTAGAACCAACTTATCTAGATAATAAATTTGATAAAATTTAGGAAACATTTTTTATCAACTAATTGATGATGACCAGTTCTTAAGCTTTTCACACTCTTATCCCTCTCAAACTGCCTTTTATCCTTCACTCAACTAGCCCTCTTCTTGACTTGATTAGGTGATATGACCTTGATTTTCATATATAAAAACTCTATTAAAAATTAATAATACTTATTATACACACATATAATGGTATAAAAGTATTTATTATACTTACCAATATTCTATATCATTCGCTTGTTCTTTTTTCACACTTAAATAGGCCTTAAATTGCCTAGTATTTATACAAGTCTCTTGTTCACATCCTTCTTAGTCAACCAAACATCATTAAAGTTAATAGGTTGGACATGAAATGGATCTTAGGAAATATCATATAAATTTATCAAATATTATTTTAGTCAATTTAGGTCTGACCTATCTCAATTAGGCCTTATCTCACCTTTAGGTCTCATGGAGACCTAATCTTATTAGGTCTATTTAAGACACGTTACACTTTGAATTCCTTAGATCACTTAAAAAAAATTAAAATAGAAGGAAAATATAATATTAGATTTAAATATACCCTTGTTAATATCATATAATATTTATAACACCTTTTATCTTCAACCACCACTTGAAGCACACCATTAACACTATTCATAATTAGGCTTGTGCACACCAAAAAAGTTTGTCTTGAAAAAATGAAGCATAAACATAATTTTTAAAAATAAAAATGGAAAAAAATCACATATAAAGAAGATAAATGACCTTATGGTCATCACCATTTGTTTTATACTTCACAATATAGGGCAAAAGGATTCAAACCCTTCTCTATAAATAGCTCACTCAGAACTACTAGAACACTCCAAAACTTGGTCATGAATAACTTGAAATTTAAAACCTAAAATAACACTTCCCATGATAAATGAAACCTTAAAAATATTATTTTACATCTATTTATAATTATCAAGTACAAATATCATAAGTTTTGATGTCAAATATTAGTCTTACATACCAATCTTTTATCTTTAGAATACACAGTCAAACTTGAACTAGTCAACCCATTTTGGCTTTATCATTTCAATCACTTTCACTAAATCTAAAAAAATATTAAAATAATTTATAGGACATGAATGTAACAAAAAAAATTATGATAATTATATACTTCAACTTAGGACATAGAGACTCAAACTAATCATTGTAACTTGCTTACCCAAAATTGTTAGTTGCCTTGAAGACCAATCATGGTTATTTTGACCTTTCAATACCTATATGACTACTTTAAAAGAATAATTATGAATTTGGATGATAATATGAAATAATTATACCATTATATATATATATATATATATATATATATATTCAAATGAAAATATTGGTCTTGTAGACCAATCTCATGCACTTGTACCTTCACTATCTCCTCTACACTAGACGGGTCAACTTATGACCAATATTTTCATCATATACACTAACCTCAAAAAAATATATCCAAAATTAAAATGTATTAAAATTAATAAAAATAATATATATTAACTTTTATTCATTCCTAATCCATGATAACACATCCCTAATCAATTCCTCACTTATGCCTAGGTTTCTCACTATTTGCACCATTAGGCTTGTTAGTGACTGATCAAGTGGTAGGACTAGTTTATCACCCCTGAGGTATATAATATACTTAGAAACAAACATGGAAATAAAATAAAAGTCTCAAACTTAAAACTTCATCCAATTCAAAACTTTGACTTGGTCAACTTTGAGTGCTATAACAAATCTCTGAGAAATAAGGCCTTTTTTGTAGGGTCTACTCACTCACCTGACAAATAAATCAAACCTAGAGGTTATTGGGGAGAGTTGAATACAAAATAAAATCACTTACATAGATATTTAAATACATTATTATCACTTTAAAATAATATCTTTCATATCAAGTAACTATTAGGGTTTTAGAGAGGGTTAACACTATTTTTGGTGTTAATGATTGTTCATAAAGGACTGCCCCTCATTTACAAAACTAATGCCTAGAGATATTATATATTAACCTTCCCCATATCTCCTCAATATATTAGGTTCACAAGCAGAGGTTACACATGACAATGAACACTTGAAAGTCCTCAGGTTGAGAACCCTTCATTCTATGCACTCGAGAAACCTCAAAACCACTTTTCATGCCTTTTATTGTAAATTGACCTCAAATTTGGTAAACACACCTATAAAACCCTATCACAACACTAAAAATTCTCACATGATCTTTATTATCTTAAAATTTGAAACTGATACCTCATTTGACCACCATCTCTCTCTTTGGTTGCTTGGACCTTGACCTATAAACCACATTAGGCCTTAAAAATGACCTTCAAGCCTATTTTCATGAATAATCCACCTCAATTACATGATAAAAAACTGATTTAAATCCTTCATAGGCTTTGAAACCACCTCATGACATGTCATTTGGTCAAGTAGGGTCTAGAACTAGTCTAGGTGCAAACTTGGGTTTAAGGTCTTACCCCTATAGGCTCACCTTGAAATGCTTCTGAGTGATATAATGTATCATTTGTCTTATAAAAAAACATTATAAACACCCTTATGAATTTTTACATAAATATCACTAAGACACCATGCTCTTTCATGCACAACACTAGGCATCCAATGCACAAATCTTTTCAAGTCTTTTACTAGGTTCAAACACTTAAAAACTGAAATTAAAAAACTCTTTGATGCTTATACACCTTGTTCACATGACTTAAATGTTACTCAACCAATGATATACCTATACACAAACATATTCATGATCATCATGCACATGCTCATGATATGACTATGCTTGTTATGACTAGGCTTCTTAAGACACCTTATTCTTCAAGGACTAGTACTCAAAAATATGTTTACCTTAACCTTGACATGAATCTTGACACCATCCTTAGAAGAATAATTAGGTTGATTTAAAATTATATCTCAATAGAGATACATTAGGTGCCTTCAAAATATATCTTGTCACATAGTTCATATATCACAGACCATTCACCATGCATATTTATCAGATGTACCTTAACGTCAATGATATCAACTTTGACATCAAATGACAAAAACCTTGACATTAAATGACATAAAACTTTACATTAATGACAAAACTTCTCAAAAAACTCCCCCTTTGTCATTTAATTTAAAACATTCTTCAAACTAATCAGTCTCATCTCATTTCTTGATATTTCATCCCCTTTAACATTAATGCCAAAGATCTTCTATAATTGTCATTTGGAATCACACCTTATTTGAAACAAAAGTTAAACATACATAATTTTAATCATTAATTCAACATGATCCCCTTTACACCATGAATACCTCCTTTAAATGAACTTAGATTACAAGAACACTTATCAACATAGATCAAACTCAATCAACAACCTAAATAGATCCCCCTTAAAATAAGCATCCAAAATACTTTTGGTAACTATAGAGTGTCTCCATGACTCCTAATGGAGTCACCTCTTTCCATAGATCACTAAAATAAAATGAGTTCAAGAGATTCTGAGATATCTATGCCCTCATAAGATTTAATATCTTTCAAGACCATATTAGGATTGATTTTCACCTTAGGGTTGACCTCTTCATCAACCATTTGAACATCAATATGAGATTATAATAGAAATTCCTAACTTGATTTCACATTTGAATCATGTTATAATACAATAAATAATCCATTTGATATTGTAGATTGATCATGACTCACCTTTGCTATCTTTGGTTTCCATACATTCTTGCCTTTTTTTTGCACTCTAGGCCTTCCTATAGGACTTCCTATCATATAATGATGTTAATCATATTCTTCATTATGTTTATTCTTATCCTTGTTAGGACAAAAAAAATTAAAAGTGACCAATCTTACCACAGTTGGAATATTTGAAAGGTAAATTACCCTTGTACTTACCAAATCTAAACCTCAACTTCCTTGCAAACATGGATATTAGTTGATCATCATCAACATTTGAGTGTTAATAATCCTTGACCTTCTTATATTTTGACTTATTCTCAAATTTAAAAGATACTTCTTTCATGGGAGGTCTTCCTTCATTAGTTCTCATCTCATATGTAGTCAAAATTCCATAAAGCCCATCCATCTCTATCTTGTCTAAATCTTGCTTCTCTTCTACTATAGACACCTTAGAGTCAAAATTAGTAGTTAGTGACTCAAATTTATTTTAAAATTATAGATTATTTCACCTTTTATCCCAATCCTCTAATGACATTGACAACTTCATCAACCTTCAATAGGTAAAATGTAATTATTTCATATTCATTCATCTTTAGACTTTCAAACTATCTTCGATGGGTGTGAAACTTGGCCATATTCACCTTGGTGTCTCCTTAATATATGGTGTTAAATTTGTACCATACATATTTGGGTTATACATAGTGCATCACCTTCACAATTTATGCCTATAATAGGCCATAAGGAATGACATTCGTTGCCTTAGAGTTATTTTCACTAGCCTTCTTACCTATTACATCAATTAGGGGAACATGAAGAGAACTATAACTATCTAAAAATAAATACCAAATATCATGATCTTGAGATATAAAATATATATTCATATTTGCATTCCAAAAGGCATAATTTTATCCATTTAATAAGAGAGACTTATTGATAGAGAAACCACCTTGAGCTTGCTAACTAGCCATCCTTGCTTCTAGGATATCCTTTAGGTTTTTAGACCTACTATAAAGGACTAGGATATGATACCAAATGTTAGAATAAAAATTATTTTGAGGGGGGTTTAATAGATATTAATTTTTTTTTTATCAATTCCACTTAAGCAATCATCAACATATAAATCAAGCAATGCGTAAGCATTTAAATATACAAGCATGAAACAAGATTGCACAAGTTAACACACCAAATATGTGAGAAAAAATCAAAGGAAAAAACCCATTTATATATGAAAATGGAATATATTAATATAATAAAAACATCCAATTTAGTGAATAACCCACTTCACATGGATCACTAACCCCAACTAGCTAAGCACCAACTCAGCTAGGCTATAAAAACACCCACTTGCAAGGAGGTGCCAACCCCTAGATGAATTAGAACTAACTCAGAAACATAATAGATTTGATCACCTTTAGGAAAACCTATTTATCAACAAAATAATTATGACAACTTCTTTATCTCTTCACACTCTTATCCCTCTCAAACTACCTTTTATCTTTCTTTACTCAATCAGCCCTCTTCTTGACTTGATTAGGTCATATGAACTTGATTTTCATATACATAAACTCTATTAAAAATTCATAAAAATTAATATACACACATATGATGGTATATAAGACGTTATTATACTTACCAATATTATATATCATTTGATTTTTATTTTTTCACACTCAAATAGGCCTAAAATTACCTAGTATTTATACAAGTCTCTTGTTCATATCCTTCTTAGTTAGAAAAATACCCTTAAAATTCTTAGTTAAGCCATGAAATAGATCATAGGACATATAATATAAATGTATAAAATGTTATTTGAGTCAATTTAGGTCTAACCTACCTCAATTAGGCCTTATCTCACCTTTAGGTCTCATGAAGACCTAATCTTATTAGGTCTATTTAGGACATGTTACACTTTGAAATCCTTGGAGAAATTTTAAACACTTCAAATATAAGTAACATATGATATTAAAATTACATATACCTATACTAATCTCATCTAGGTTTCATAACACCTTTTATCTTCAACAACCACTTGAAGCACACCATTAACACTATTCATAATTAGGCATGTGCCTACTCCAAAAAGTCTATCTTGAAAATTGAAGAATAAACACAATTTTGATAAAAAAACATGGAAAAAAATAACATATATAGAACTTAAATTAAATTAGGGTCATAACCATGTGTTTTATACTTCACAATATAGGGCAAAATGACTCAAACCTTTCTCTATAAATAACTCACTTACAACTGGTAGAACAGTCCAAAACTTGGTCATAAAAAAATTTAAATTTAACACCTATGAGGGATATTTGACATATATTTATAATTATAAAGTAAATATATCATAAGGTTTAATATCAAATATTTTTCTTGTATACCAATCTTTTATATTTAGTACACACAGTCAAACCTAAACCAATCAACCCATTTTGGATTTATCATTTTAATAACTTTCAATAAATATCAAATATTATTTAATCATGGATAAGACATTCATATACCAAAAAAAACATAATCATAATTGGATACTTCATCTCAGGACATAAATACTCAAACACATCATTGCAACTTACTTACCCAAAAGTGTCAATTTGCCTTAAAGACTAGTCATGGTGACTTTGACCTTTCAACACCTATATGACTAATTTAAAAGACTCCTAATGAATGTGGATAATCCTATGTGATAATTATACCATTATAAAATATATAGATAATATATTCAAATGAAAATATCATTCTTACAAACCAATCTCATGAACTTGCACCTTTAATGTCTCATATGCACTAGATAGGTCAACATATGAGCAATATTTTCATCATATCCACCGACTTAAAAAAATAAATATCCAACATTAAAATTTATTAAAATTAAAAAAAATCCTCTATATCTACTTCTATTCATCCCTAATCCATGATAACACATCTTTAATCAATTTCTTACTTCTACCTAGGTTTCTCACTGTTTGCACCATTAGTCATGTTAGCAACTGATAAACTTGTAAGGCCAGTTTAGTAACCCTAAGGGATATAATATTATAAAAAAACAACATGGACATAAAATAAAAGTCTCAAAATAATAATTCCTTGAATTTTGTATTGTTTTAAATCTTGGAAGTCAAACCACTTAATCTCTCTCGAGATTGGTGACCTTCCACATCCTCCCCATGCTTTCAAAATGTGTATAAATTAAGAGGTAACCCAAAATGTGAAGACAGACATCTCTTCCCAGAGGTAAGCATATATTTGTATTGTGATCTTGAGTAATACTACATCTCTTCTCAGAGAATTCATTGTTACTATGTTATTTTTATGCTATTGAGATATTTATCAACCAGAACTTCTGAGTTTTGGATCAGTGGTATCAGAGCAATGTAAGAGATTGGTGGAGAAAACAAATCAATTTGTTCTCATGGTGGTCAAACCAAAAAACTCCAAGAAGGCTGATGTTGCAGTCCTGACTACATAATCAACACAATGATAGAGTAGATAAGATGAATCATAGGAGAATATGATGACTTATTCAAGTCACCCACAGGAGTTCCACTGCATTGCCAGGTAAAACATTCTATTGATTTGATCCTAGGATCACCTTTGTCTAATAGTCCTATGTATCATAGATCAGTTTTGGAGAATGATGAGATAAAAATATAGATTCAAGAATTGATCTAAAAGGGTCACATCAGGCCAAGCTCTTCACCTTATGGTAGCCCAATTGTCTTAGCACTGAAGAAAGATGGAACATGGAGGCTTTGCATTAACTTCCAAGCCCTGAATAAAATCTCTGTGAAGAATCACTATCCTCTCCTTAGGATTGATGAACTGCTAGACCAACTCCATGGTGCAAAGTTATTTAGAAAAATTGATCTTAAATATGGTTATCACCAAATTCCCATTGATCCCAATAATGTCTGGAAGACTACATTCAAATCTAAGGAGGGGCTCTTCAAATGGTTGGTTATGCCTTTTGGCTTAACTAACGCACCTAAAACCTTCATGAGGATGATGGATGACATCCCAAGACCCTTCACAAACTCATTTGTGGTTGTCTACTTAGATGACATACTCATCTATAATAGAACATGGGAAGAACATTTACAACATGTTCGTAAGGTGCTTCAAACTCTTTGGGAGCACAAGTTGTATGCAAATATTGACAAATGCACATTCAGGATGACAAAAATTTAGTACCTTAGGTACATTATGAATGAGGAAGGGGTCCATGTTGATCCACAAAAGATTTAGGTTATTCAAGAATGGCCCACACTAAGGACCCTCACAGAGCTTCGCAGCTTTTTGGGTCTTGCAAATTTCTACCACAGGTTTATTCTTGGATTTTCACATGTTACTTGGTCACTAACCCAAGTGACTAAAGGAGGAGCTAAAGCTACATTTAAGTGGGGTGAAACATAACAAAGGGAATTTGAGAATTTGAAGAACAGACTCTACTCAGCCCCTATTCTTGCCTTGCTAGATTTGCATTAACCTTTTGAGTTGATGACAGATGCATCTGAATATGCCATGGGAGCTGTCATCATGCAAAATGGCCATCTTATTACATATCACAGTGAAAATTTCACTAATACAGTCAAGAAATATCCAACATATGATAAGAATCTATATTCCATTGTGCAAGCCTACAAACAATGGAAACACTACATCTTGGGGAAAGAAACGGTCATCCACACTGACCACAGACCATTGGAATTCATCCAAATGCAAAGCAAACTATGAAATGAGAGGCACCAAAATTGGGCCACATATCTTTAGCAATTCCACCTGATAATCAAACACAAAAAGTGGAGCTCAAATTAGCTATAGATTGTTTGAGCCACCCACCAATTACTGCACTCACAATAGTTCTAGACCTGTGTGGACATGAGACTACCACTTGGATTGCTTTGTATGAAGTAGATCCTACCTTTGTTGATACATATCAAGCACTTCAAAAATGTAAACATGTTTTTATTTTTGATTTGTATTTGTAAGATAATGTCCTCTGTCATATAGGGCACATCTGTGTTCTAGTTGCAGAGCAATAAAAGATGATATGGGAAGCACACTTTAGTAGGACAACTGGACACTTTGGTATTGAAAAGACATTGGCAGTTCTTTAAAAACACTTATACTGGCCCCATATGCGAAAGGATGTGGAAATATATCTCAAATCTTGCACCCCATGTGTAATAGCCAAGATAACAAATAAGAAGCAAGGATTGTACATGCCATTGCCAGAACCAACCAGGCCTTGGGAATCCATCTCAATGGATTTTCTCTCAGGTTTGCCCACTTCAAAACATGGTAAGGACTATATTTTTGTGGTAGTTGATCATTTTTCAAAAATGGCTATCATGATTACTTGTAAGAAAAATATATCTACTGAGGAAACTACTCAACTATATTTTAGTCATGTATGGCTCCATTTTGGTCTCCCCAAGTCCATTGTTTCAGATTGAGATAGCAGGTTCCTGAGCATCTTCTGGTCCACTCTATGGAAGATGATGGATACTAAGATGATGAAGTCCACAACTTTCCATCCACAGATTGATGGTTAAATAAAGGTGGTAAACCACTTGATTGTTCACATGATTCAGATATATCACTCCAAACATCCACACACATGGGATGAGGGACTTCTTTTCATACAACATGGATACAATCATGTGCTGCATAGCTTGACCAAGCACAGTCCATTCCAATTATGTTTTGGGTTCCAACCCATGGCACCAATTGATATAGTTATTCCATTTTCCACCATGGAATACACTCCTCATGGAAGATCTGAGGCATCAAAAGCTACAAAGTTTATGGAACAAATGCAACACATCTAGCAACAAGTTCATGACATCCTGGAGAAGATGAATCAAAAGTATAAGCAACACCATGACAAACATAGGATTGCACACCATTTTGATATGGGTGATAAGGTTTGGTCATGGATTTAGAAGGAATGACTTGCAGGTCCACATAAAAAGATTTAACCTCTGCGATATGGTACCTACACCATCACTAGAAGAGTTGGAGAAAATGCTTTTGAGTTGAACCTACCATCCTACCTTGGTCTGCATCCAATATTTAATGTGGAGCTCCTCAAACCATATCACCCACCTCTATTACACACTTCAATTGTAGTAGAAAAACTAGACATTGATGAGCTTGATCCACAAATTTTTTCTCCAGTGGAAGAGGATCAAATTGTGTATACCTGATGAAGACAACAAGAGGATGCTTTATTCTACTTTATTGAGTGGTTAAAAGGGGCTAGATTAGCAATCAAGGTGAGTGGATCACAGAGAATCAAATCAAGAAATAAATACCACACTTGATGGGGAACATTGATGTAATGGGGAAAATTTATTTTCAAGGAGGGAGGAATAATCTGGGCAATAATTTAGACGATAATTTGGGTGATAGTTCCACCCCAATTGATGACATAACTTCTAGGAGCCATAACTTTTGCACTTTAGCTCCAATTGACTCGCCATTTGAACCGTTGGAAAGCTAATAATGAGGAGAACATTGTGAAATGGCATGTATCTCTATTTGATGAAGTTTGACCCTTAAAAATCCAATTAAAGTGCCCCAAATTTCAATTTTAGTAGTATAGTCTAAAAATAGTAAGTTTCTAAAAATAGTAATTCCTCGAATTCTATATTGTTTTAAATCTTAAAAGTTGAACCACTTAATCTCCCTCAAGATTGGTGACCTTCCACATCCTCCCCATGCTTTCAAAATGTGTATAAATGAAGAGGTAACCTAAAATGTGAAGACAAACATCTCTTCCCAGAGATAAGCATATATTTGTATTGCGATCTTGAGTAATACTACATCTCTTCTCAGATAATTCATTGTTACTATGTTATTTATATGATATTGAGATATTTATCAACTAGAATTTCTAAGTTTTGGATCACCCACCAACTTAAAAAATATATATATCTAACATTAAAATTTATTATAATTCCAAAAAATCCTCTATATCTACTTTTATTCATCCCTAATCCATGATAACACATCTTTAATCAATTTCTTACTTCTACCTAGGATTCTCACTATTTGCACCATTAGTCCTGTTAGCAAATGATAAAATTGTAAGACCAGTTTAGTAACCCTAAGGGATAAAATATTATAAAAAAAACATGGACATAAAATAAAATTCTCAAAATTTAACCTTCATGGATTTGGAAACTTTGACTTGGTCAACTATGAATACTACAATAAATCTCTAAGAAAAAATCCTTTCTTGTAGGGTCCACTCGCTCACCTAACAAAAAATCACACTTGGAGGTTTGTGTGAGAGATAAATACAACTTCCAATCAATTAAATAGATATTTCAATCCATTATGATCACTTTATAATAATATATTTCATATCAGGTCACTATTAGGGTTTTAGAGAGGATTAACACTATTTTTGGTGTTAATGATTCTTCATAAAAGAGTACCCATCATTTCCAAAACTAATGCCTAGAGATATTAGATAGGACCATTCCTCATCTCTCCTCAATAGGTTAGGTTACCATGTAAGGTTACACATTCCAATGAACACTTGAAAGTCCTTCTCAGGTTAAGAACCCTTCATTCTATGTACTTGAGAAACCTCAAAACCACATTTTATGCATTTTATTAAAAAATTTGACCTTGAGTTTGGTCAAAACACCTATAAAAACCAATGACACCACTAAAAATTCTCACATTCTCATTATTATCTTGAAATTTAAAACTCATACCTCATTTGGCCACCATCTCTCTCTTTGCTTGCTTGGAATTTGACCTACAAACCACATTAGGCCTTGTAACTGACCTTCAAGCCTCTTTTCATGCACTTTCTACCTAGCTTACATGTTCACACACTAATTTAAATCCTTAATAGGCCTTTAAAACACCTCATGACACCTCATTTGGTCAGACAAGATCTAGAACTAGTCTAGTTACCAACTTGGGCTTAAGGTCTTACCCTTATAGGCTCACTTTGAAACTCCTACGAGTGCTCCAATGCCTCATATGTAAGATAAAACAACCTTATACATAATTTTATTCATTTATGCATCCATCTCACTAGGACACCATGCTCTTTTATTCACAATACTAAGCATCCAATGCAAAAACCTTCTCAAGTCTCTTACTAGGTTCAAATACATGAAAACTAATCTTGAATCACTCTTTGATGCTTTTACACCTTGATCACATGCATCAAATGTTCATAAATTAATGTCATACTTCTAAAAAGACATCTTTATTCTCATCATGCACATGCTCATGATATGACTATGCTTTTTATGATTAGGCTTCTCAAGACACCTTGTACTTCAAGGACTAGTACTCAAAAATATGCTTACCTTGACCTTGACATGAATATTAACATTAACCTCAAAAGAATAATTAGGTTGCCTTCAAATTCTCTCTCAACATAGAGACATTGGGTTGTCTTCAAATTATCTCTTATCACATAACTCATATATCATAGACCACTCACCATGCATCTTTACCAAATACACCTTGACATCAATGATATCAACCTTGACATCAAATGACTTCAACATTGACATAAAATTACATCAATGTTGACATCAATGTAAACACTTCTTAATGCCTTTCTTCCTTATAATATTTTCTAAATTTAGTGAATTTGATTTCTTCAATTTTTAGGCCAATGAATTGGGCAATGAGATCTTCAATAATATGAATAGAAACATTGATGATAGTGTCCACATGATCTTCCCATTGATCAACAAATTTCCTTGATAGGTGTTTGTCATATCCACCAATGTTGATGAAATTTGTCAACCCAAAAAATTTTAGGATCTCCTAGACCTCTTTTTACTTTCTAAGATTATCTATAGACATGGGTTCTATTCTGTTGATATCTTTTCCAATTGTGTATAGGGTATAAATATTATGGAGAGTATTATAAAAGTTGAAATGAGTAACATTGTGGAGAATAGTGGTGGATATTTTCATTTTGTACATTTTATGGTTCTCAAAGTTTCCTCAAGTCTCACATGTGAAGGAGATCAAAAGTCCATTCTTATGATTATTATTGATCATGGTTATATGTGGAGTGAAACTAATTTCATATTCATTGGTGTGAAAACCCATATCTATCTCTTTTGATGATTTCATTAAAATTATTTGGGAAAGTGTCATGTTTTTTGCATACTTTGAAATCTATCACCATCACTCCTCTGTTGGAAAATAAACCATCTAGATTATTACCTTCATGATAGGTATGCTATAATTTCACCTCTTCAAATTTTTTGCTAATATATAAGATTTATTCTATGATGTAGTCAATAGTCCAAGTAGGTTTATTGATCTTATTGAGGTAGTTTATTATGTTTAGGGAGTCACCCTCAACTAGTAGCTTGTTAACTCTGAGATCTATGGACACTTGGATACCCCATAGGATTAATATAGATTCTTCCTTATGGTTAGTTTAATGACCCATTCCTCCTTCATATCCAACTATCAAATTTGCCTTGTCATCTCCTAGGACTCCTCATCCACCAGACATTCCTGGGTTTATTTTATAATCCCCATCAAAATTTAGTTTAATCCATCCTTGATTTGGATGAATCCATTTAATCTTGCTTTTGGTTTCCATTATAGAGTTTGTTGTGATGTTAGACAATGGGATTAGGAGCCAATTTTTATTTATGTTATCCTCATGGTTAGATAGCTACTAATACTTGTATTTTTTTGAGATTTTAAAGTTTTGAATAATTTAATTGAATACTTTCTTGCCAACCTTGTTGTAAGTTTTAAAAGAGTCCTTGAAGATCCTATTATTTCTTTCTTTCCACACTCCCCATATTAAGTTGGGGAAAGAGAAAGTTCATATTTTCTTGAGATGTTTATTTATGGAGGGAGGATCCCAAGCAGCCCACGAGTCACTTAGAGTAGGATGGATCCAATGAATTTATAATTTATAAATAAGGAGACTCCAAATCTTATGGACAAAAGTACATTGAAGGATGAGATGGGGTATTGTTTATAAGTTAGCCTCATAGAGAGCACATTGGTTGACCAACACAAGACCCCTTTTATCCATATTATCAAGGGTGAGGATCTTATTTTGAAGATAGATCCAAAATATATATTAAATTTTGGAATCAAATGTTTGTCCCATATTTTGGACCATGGGTATATCTCTTGATTTGGAAGGATAATTTGGGTGTATCCCAATCTCACTTCATATTATCCACTGGCAGTTGAAGTCTAGGATAGGGCATCTTCTTTGAAGAGGTTTGGAATATAAAAACTTTGTAGAAGAATATTGAGGTCTAAAAATAATTCTTACATTCTCATTACCAACATTGGTGATCTGAAGATGCTTCCAATTTCTTTTGTTACCTTGAATCTAAAAATAATTTGCCACCATTATGCTGAATTGTTGTTGTATTTGATATCTAAATTGGTACCAAGGTTTAAGATATAATAATGGATGGCAAAGTATCCAGGGGTCCTCCCAAAACCTAATATTGACTCCATTCCCGAACTTTCATTTATATCCTTGTTTGATGATATCCTTGCCTTTGATAAAAAGTTTCCAAATGGAGGAGCCCAAATTGAAAATATTATCACTGAGAAAAGAGATAATTGGTCTATGATACAAATATTTTTATCTATGGATGTTTTTTAGTTATTATAATCCTTTATGAACCTCTAAACCATCTTTTCAAAAAGAGACTTGTTCATAAGATTGATTCTTCTAATTCTCAGCCCACCTGAATTCTTAGGTAGAGTGAATCTGTTATAAGCAACTAAGAGAAACATTAATTTCTTTCTATTCTAGTCCAAAGGAAATGATTTTTGAATTAGTAAATCTTTTCTTTGATAATTGAAGGCATTTTTAATAGGATATGATATAGACTAGAAGAATTTGGAGAATGATTTTAAGAAGAATGAGCTTTCCTTCTTGGGATAACATTGCTCCCTTCTAACCAATTAACAGTGAAGAGAAGCATTCCCAAATAAGTTGAAAGCATGGGTTTGATTGAATATCCCATGATTTTTGATTTTTGATTTTTTTAAGCAAAGGAGTATTAATGAAGAAGAGAGTGCTCTTGTCAAAAAAAATTTCCTGCATAGAAATTTCCTCATATTCTTGAAATATATTCTTAAGTTCTTTGGATTATTTGATAGAAGTAATTATAAGGGAAATTTTATCATCAAAAAATTATTGATGTAGAGAGGGAGGAATTATATAAAAATAATTGAATCCTTTGACTAAACCTTTTCTTTGAGCTTTGAGGAGGTTCTTACTAAGGATGCCAGTAATCATTTTGAATAGGAAGGGAGATATGGGATATACTTGTCTAATTCCTCTTTTGATATTGAAGTAACTTATAGGTGATCCATTGAATTAAATGGAGAACATTTTTTTGAATGAGATGTCATATATGTTTATGGAATATATATTTTTATAGAGCCATATCTAAATAGTTTGAGTCAACCCTATCAAATTCCTTGCTCATGTCAATTTTAAATATTATTTTGGATTCCTTATTTGTTTCCATAGAATGAATAGTTTCATGAACCACCAAAATTCCATCTTGGATTTGTCTTTCATATACAAAATTTCCTTGGTTAGGAGTGATGAGTTTTATCATTAAGAGATATAGGTAGAGAGGTATGATTTTTGTGAAAATTTTGTAGACAAAGTTATAAAGGATTTTGGGATGAAATCCCTTGAGATTGGATGCACTTATATTTTTGGGAACCATAGATATGAAAGTATTATTAAACTCTCTAAAAAATTTCCCTACTAAAATAATTATTTGGAGCTTGAACCAAGTCTACTTTAATAATTTACTAGAAAATTTGGAAGAAAGCTATTGGGAATCCATTAGGTGTAGGGGTCTTATCATTGTTGAGAAGAAACAATACTACTTTAACATCCTGTTTAGATATTATTTTTAAAATACTAGCATTGTAAGGGTTATTGATTAGAGAGGAAATAAGATAGAGGAACTCTTGAGTTTTCATCTTATTGATAGGATTGTTAGTTACAAATAGATTCTTGAAGTATCTAACAATTTCCTCTTTCATCTAGTTGAGTTCTTGATAGACCAATCCATCTTCATGAGTGATTTTATTGATCTTATTGTTGATTCTATGTTTTAAGGTAGACATATGGAAACATTTCATGTTTTGGTCTCCCTCTTTAAGCCAAATTTCTCTTGATTTGATTCTCTAAAAAGTTTCCTCAGAGGCCATAAGGTTATGGTAGTCACTTAACATGTTTCTTTCATTAGAGTAGAGCTCCTTAGTCCTTCCTACTTTTTTCACTTGTTTAAGATTTTTAATTTGGTTTTCAATTTTCTCCTTCTAGAAGAAGATATTTCCAAAGATTTTATGATTCCATTTTTTGATATTTAAATTACCATTTTTTATTTTTTGTGTAAGTTTGTACATAACACTGACTTGAGTGTTTATTTCCCACCATTCTTGCATCATTTCCTTTATCTCTGGGTGAGATAATCACATGTTTAAATCTAAAGGGACATTTATCCTTTTTGGAGTTATTTTCCATAATTAGAGCAATTAGATTATGATCTAATCAAATTCTAAGAAGGGTGGAGAGATTGAAATCTTGGGTCATAAACTAGTTAGAGTAAATGAGAGCATGGTTGAGATTGACCTAAATCAAGATGTCTCCAAGCCCTCTATTAGTCCAGGTGAAGGATGAGACTCTCAATTCCATATCAAAAAGGCTATTATGGGAAATGAAGTTGGATAGGTCCTCCATGTTATCTAAGTATATCTAAGAGCCTCTTTCTTTTTCATAGGGATAAAGGGGAGTATTGAAGTCTCCAATGATGATCCAATTGATTTATTTAGAGGTTAATCTAAAGGTTTTGATATCATACCACATTTATTTGTAAGCTAAGGTAGTGTTGGGGGCATAAACATTTAAAAGGATCCAAATCTTACTAGAAGCATAGTCAGTGAAGAGGATGGATAGATGGTGAGAATTTTTAAGGATGATTTATCCTATTAACATCCATTCGTCCTAGAAATTTACTATGCCACCTGAGGCTTCAAAGGATATGATTGATTCCATCTTGGCCTCTTTCCACATTTTGTATTTAATTTATTCAATATTATTTTATTGTATTTTGGTTTCTTAAATTGAATGATAATTGGGAGTTTATTATTTTGAATATCTTTGAACATTTTTTGTTTATTTCTATGATTCATTCCTCTTATGTTCCAGCTAATTATTTTCATAGAAACTTATTTTGAGGGGTTTGTGGATCCTCTCATGTATGTTAGATTGAAGTCCATCCATAATGTCTTGGTATATTTTCTTATTTATGACTTATGCCCTGATTAGCCTTCCCCCTTTTGTGGAAATTCCTATATTGGGTTGATTTTTGAATTTTTTTATTATGGTGATGATTCTTATTTTCCCTTGTCCTTTCTAAGAGTCAAAGAAGAGACCACATTTTTTATTCTTTGTAAAGTTGATAGATCCATTTGGTTTTCTAAGATTCTTTTTTAGATGGGAGTTTTTCATTGTCTTATTATTTCTCATGATTGATTTAAGGAATTTTCCCCCATTTCATCTTCTTTAGAGAGTTACAGGCATTGAAATTTATTACTACTACTGAGATGATGTTGGAATTTTAAGGAGATATTATGTCTTGAAAATTTGTTGCCTCAATCACTAGTGGGAACTCTTTATCTATTGATTCAACATTACTAACTTTCCTTGTCTTGAAGTTCTATGGTGAGTACTCATATTCTCCTTGTTTTTTCATGTGGTTCACATATTATACTTTGTTAGTATTTTCTATGGCATGGAGAAAGTGTTTGGTCCTAGACAATCTTTTTCTATTATACACCTTTTGTTTTGATAAGAATATGCCTTGGGAGTGAGTTGATTTTTCTCTAGGATTTGGGTAATATAGGTTTGACCATCACTGATGGAAGGTTGAGGGTATTTGGGTTTTCTTTCCCAGTAATGATTATCCTTTCTAAAAACAAATGTGTTTCCCTTTTTAATGAATGTTGGGAAATCCTTGGTTAAATCACCTAGTTTATTATAACCTTTGCATTTTAGTATTGAGTTTTCATAGTCTATATTTTGATTCTATTCCCCACTAGAGGAGTCTAGAGTGATGGACATTGGGAGATCTTGATCCATATAAGCATTGACATAAAATATCACATGGAACATTCAAGTTTTATTTTTGGTGGTAAAATCAAATTATATTAAGTATCCCATAGTTTTGGTGATGTTGATGAAGAAATATTATTCCCAAAATTCTAATGGGAATCCTATTAGAGTAATCCATATAGGCATGTTGTTGATTATTTCATAATTTGGGTCAAAAACAACTTTCCATTTTTTGAGAAATAGTCTTGATTTGCCCATGAACTAGGGTCCTCCAATAAAAATATTTGTGCAATCTTATAAATTGTTGTAGTGGATGAGGAAAAAGTCATTTCTCATGGAAGATATTTTAAGGTGCCCTTTTGGTGTCTACCACTTTAAATCCTAGAGCTTGAATGTGTCAATATTTGGATGAGCTCCCAAAAAATTCCCTACTAGGGAATTTTAAAGTCTTGAAAAACATTTAGCTTTGATTGAGTTGGGGATCAAGATTAAAAATATCTCACCTTACTTTGATATATTTAGATATTGATTGGGGTGGATCTCAAAATACTCCCCTACCTTTCCTTTCAATATTGTTGCCCAAGAAATCTTTCCATTGAAGTATAGATTTAGATTTTGTTTATCCTAATGATCTATTTGTAAATTTTTTTTAGTGGTAGTTATGGATCTACCATTCTTTTTTCCTATGTGGCCTGGCCCACTTTTCCCCCTTGTTGTTAGGATATACCTCTATGTTTTTCATCTATATCACCATCCATGCCTTTCTCAATCAAATTTGAATTCTTATTTTTCACCTTGATTCCACTTGCCATCATAAGAACAAACTATTTCATAATGGTATTGCTCTATAAATTAATATCAATTATATATGAATATATATCTATGGGACATACTATATTATTTATTAAATTACTATTTCAACATTAGCTATATTCTATGTTAAGCTCACATACAAGGAAGTACATAACATAAAGATGCATTCTAATATTTTTTTTTGGATATTTTGGGGGGTTTTAGATCTTTGGTATGTTTTTTTTTGGTTAATAAAATAGTTAAATGCCCTTAACCCTCAATTACCAAACTATATATATATATATATATATTATTTATATATATATATATATATATATATAGTTTGGTAATTGAGGGTTAAGGGCATTTAACTATTTTATTAACCAAAAAAAAAACATACCAAAGATCTAAAACCCCCCAAAATCCCAAAAACCAATAAGATTTAGAGAAACTCTAAGTTTTCCAAATCCCTCCAAACCCAAAAAACCTAGTTTTTTAACAAGTATAAATTACCCTTTCTAAGAATACATACCATCCACCTTTACCATTTAATCATATTTTCTATTATATTTAAGGATTTGAGATGTTAATTCTATGGTTATCTTCCCCTTATTTTTAATTTTGACCATAGTCCATCCCTAAGAGGAGGGGGACTCTATATTTTCACTCTCCATTTTGGTTTT
This sequence comes from Torreya grandis, assembly GCA_037957365.1. Lineage (NCBI taxonomy): Eukaryota > Viridiplantae > Streptophyta > Pinopsida > Cupressales > Taxaceae > Torreya > Torreya grandis. Next base: position 187,123 of record JARHVA010005911.1, on the reverse strand, counting down.
AACTCTATTCATAGACTCCACCTCCCCTCAATCATTATTTATAATCAAATCACATTTATATTAAATAAACACATCTATCTTATTTGCATATTGAATAGGTTCCTTGGGATTTAAGGTCCCAACACTAGTGGAAAAGACTATGAGATGGGAAGGGTGGGCATCATTACACCAAGTTATAGCTATTTTTGTCTTAGATCTGGGACATGACACTACCACATGTCCAACATCAAAGTAATTTATACACCTGAGTGGTATGCCTTAATATACTAGGGTCTTCTATGTACAACATTTATCTTTAATATTTAGATTGATGTTTGTTGGTAACTTGTTAGAAATGTCCATCCCCACCCAAATCCTAGAAAAATTAGTATGATGGAAGTTTGTGTTCAATACATATATTTAAATTTGTTCTCCCAACATATTTATACTGCTAGAGAGAAATGATTTTGACCAAAATTCTAATGGAAAGTGCGTTAATTAAATCCAAATAGGTCTAGTAGTGAGAGATTTATTTATGGGATTAAAGTTTGGAAACCAAGGTTTCAATAACAAAAGATGGTGGTTCCAACTCCAAGTCTTTTCCTAAAGAATTTTAAACCTGTCCCTTAAGCTATAAAATACAACAATGAATAATCCTTTTGTACATGGGTAGATTTCCATATTATCTTCTTGTAAAGGTTAATAACATTCTAAAATCCCCTCGTGTAGTGAAATAAAGTTAGGAAAAAAATTGTTAAATCTATAAATGAGACCCCTGGCCATAAACCACTCCTCATTTATGAGAACCTCCTACACCACTTCCTCCCTAAAATAAATTAAGTGACAACATTTCACCACTTGGAGTGGTTGAGTTTCCTTACCATTCAAAGTATAAGTGCTTGAGAGAATGTCCATGAAATATCTCTCCATCCCTTATTATTTTGAGGGACATGATTTCACATTTTTGCATACTACCTATCCTAGGAATGAAGGCTTTGAAGAAACCCCACTTCCTAATGCTATAATATTTTTAAGTTTCAAATCAAATATCTCCACTAGACCTGACTGGGAACTATGAAGCACTAAAACTAATTTCACCAGATTTAGAGCCACCCCCTATATAAGGCCATGTTATTTTCACTTAGAAATGTAAGACATGGAAACATTGACTCCTTGATAAGATCCCAATTGCATCTAGGCTATGTCAAGCCTAGGTTTGGATTTGGCTACTAAATCCCCAAACCCTAGATCTAATGACATAGCCTTCAACTTAGGATAAAATTTTAGGTACATATATTTTTATAACCTTGAATATAAATATATTATTTAGGTTTTTTGAAATTTAATATCTACTATTAATACTATTTGTATATGTAAAATTTTCATAAATATATGAAGAAAAATCTTTTCACATCTAAAATATTAAATCTTAAAGAATACAAATTCATAATATTTTATAGTGGCTATAAATTATTTTGAATCATTAAATATTCAGAAAAAAATTATTTTTTATATATATCTACACAAACTCACATGAAAATTTATTAACCATCTTTTTAAGGATTAAAAATTAATAAATAATATACAATAATTGATTTAAAAAAACTATCTTTTTCATAAGCAAAAAATTATTAACCATCTTTTTAAGGATTGAAAATTAATAAACAATATACAATAATTAATTTAAAAAAACTATCTTTTTCATAAGCAAAAATTTATTAACCATCTTTTTAAGGATTGAAACTTAATAAACAATATACAATAATAAATTTCAAAAACACTATCTTTTTCATAAGCGTAATTAGAAAAAAATAGACTATTGGTAAACAATCTAATAAATAAATTCTTAAATTAATATTCTCCATTTTCAAGGAAGATAATATGTATGACAAATTCCAAGGTAATAAATGTGTGCAATAATAACTAGATTATCATTATGTTCACAATAATTTATCCATATCAATATTGGGAAGAATGATGTTATATGATCCTCATACCACCCTTGTATTGGGTGAAATGTTCAATAAAAGGTAAAGATGGATAATTTTTCTCACTTTAGTTCCCTTTTTTTTGGGGATCTAAATGGTAAAAAAATATCTATTTAATTCTATCAACTCATATAATAAACATTTAATTTTATTTAAGGCACTCTTACTCAAATTATTTTACCATGTTGGGGTTCAAGGGAATATACACCAAATATAAAAACAAATTAAAAAAAGGGAACTATTAATATAAAATCTTCCTTATTTAGTATCAAAATTCAATACTTCATAAATAAAATGTAATTATTAATAAACCTTCACAAACATAATACAAAAAATTTACAAGCTTTTACCAAGAAAAAAACATATTCACTTAATTTTACAAGTTCTTATTCAAAATAAAATTTCCATTCGCAAATAAAAAAAATATTGGGCCATTTTAAATATTTATTCCACACCCATATAAAATAGAGATAAATTGGTTTTTAATCACACCTTAGCTTTGAATTTTTGGACCTTTATAAGAGAAAATGTTAAAGATGTACCATACATGTCTTTATATTATGAGATACTACCATAAATGGCTATTTAGTATTAAAATAATAGAAACATATTTTTCACCCAATGCTCATCAAAAGACTCTAAACAATATATATTTTAAAATATCTTATATTAGGCAAAGTAAAATTTTTATAAAGTAAAACTTCTTCCTCTCTCACACTCCTCACCAAAATCACACAAAGGATGAAATTAAAACAAGTAACACAAGAATTCTTAAAAATATATTAAGAAATCAAATTCATATGTAATATGACAATAGACATTTAAAAAAATGGAAATCAAAAGTTTCATATACCTTGAAAATTGTGTAACATGAAAATGGTGCCATATATCAAGAGAGTTAGTTTTCAATCTTCCCACATATTATCACAATTCTCATATGTTTCACCATCAAAATTTTATGCTCATTTATCCTCTTTCTCATGACCAATATATTTATTTTTTCTAGATGAGTCTCTCCCTTTCATAAATTTTATGTTTTTCAATAATATGATTTTGTTATGTTTTTGGATCTAAGAATAGGATTTTTATAACTCCAATTTTTTCTCATCAGAAATGTTACTTATTTTTTAAAAGGCATTATTGGGTTTATTTCTTATTTAGATGTTTTCTATTTTTCTCAATTCAAAAATGATGAATTTTGTTTAAATATTTAGTATGATATTTATTTTTCTTGATTTTCAACAATTATTTTTTATCTTCTCTATAAACATCTACTATACACATACATTTAAAAATAATATCCTTTGTGTTTTATTTTACAATCTTGTTTTTTTCTCTTATCTCCCTTGGTATTTTATATTTAATTATTTAAAATATAATGCTATAATATATATATATATATATATATATATATATATATATATATATATATATATATATATATATATATATATATATATATATATATATATATATATTCACATAATAATGATGAATTCATATCTTAAAATGTATATGTTTATTGATACCAAACAACTATTTTAACAAAGGAATCAATTTCTAAGCTTCTAGTATGAAAACCTATGCCTTTAGACTAACAAATTATTGGGTTAAATAAAATAAAACTCTTAGAGAAACATTCACCCATTCAAATAATATGTGCATCAATATGGATTTTATTATATTCACATAAAACAAATATGATAATGGAACACTAATGGATTAATAATGTAAAATATAACTCCTTATCACATGATAAATTAAATAAATTAAGTCACCACCATCAAGATAATATCAAAGAGTGCCATATAAAGATAGACAATATATATTAATATAAATCTTTGAAAAAATGTAATTTATATAATGGTTGAAAATTTGGAGGATTAATTATAATATTCAACTCAAGGAAGAGTATGTAAATTTATCCACATAGATACCAAGGACCCTTTAATATTGAATAAGTTGAAGGATTTAAATGATAAGTTGAGAGGCTATCACATTAGCTAGGTTTTAAGAGAGGGTGAAATAGTCTGGTTCACCACTAAGGAGGGATTTTACAATGTGAATTCAATTTAATATATAGAATTGAATCAAGCTCAATATGGATTCCCTTAGGGATATAGTTGGGAGAGAGACATAATTCCTGAGGTCAACATATTTTTGTGGTTGAATGCTCATAATAGAATCTGAACTATGGATAATATAAGTAAAAGGGGATTTATGCTACCAAACAAGTGTGTTATTTGTGAAGGTGAGGGGGATTTAGTTCTCCATCCCCTCATATTTTATATTTTATAGTAATGCTCCTCATTTATTCTCTTTTTATATTAAGGTCCTATATGTGTTATTAAGAGTATTTGAAGTGGCATGGGTTATGGCAAACCTTGTGTTATACTTATTATACTAGTGAGTTCCTGCTTTGTCTAGTCCCCCCCTTAAGAAGCTTTAGAATTTGATTATTCATCATATTTTTGGGAGGATATGGAAATATCACAATAGGATAATTTAAAAAATAATAAGATCAACTTTCAAAGAGTTGGTTCAAGTATAGTGAAAAACATTAAAGAGAACTTTTAAATTAATAAAAATAGGTGTAAGATTAGTAATTCTAAGGAAGAAGAGGTTAGATTGAGAAATTTGATTTTTGAAAGGGAAGAGGGTTTCGTGGATGACTATAAAAATAATGAAAATAATGTGGTATGGTGGATTACACCACCTTCTAACTAGGTCAAAATAAAATTTGATAAATAAACTAAGGGAAACTCGGTCCCAACTAAAGTATGAGTGATCAAATATTATTAAGGTATATTTATAGTTAATTTTTCCAAACCCTTAGGATATAAACTAATCCCTTTGTGTAGGAATACAATTTGTTGAGATGAGGGTATCTAGTTGGCTAAGTAGGTAGGTTGTAAGAGATTAATTATTGATGGGGACTTCCTTAATATATTTAAATGTTTTAGTAATTCCACCAATACTAGTTGGAATTTTATAAACATCATCAATGATGTCTGAGCTTTACAAGTCCAATTTTATGAATTTATCTCTCTCATACTTATAGAGATGGAAATAAAGTGGCAAACTAGTTTTTTGATTTGGGGGGTTTTAATAAATATCATATTTAAATGGGATAATTACATCAACCTTAAATTTTCCATTTTATACATAATTAGAATATGAAAAAAGTAGTTATAATTAAAAAGGACATAAAAAAAAATTAATTAAATAATTATTGAGGATATCATGACCAAAAATATCAATTGTGGGATAATTAAGCAATTTGAAAGGTGGCTTACTAATTGGTAGTCAGATAATTTTGAAATTTCAAATCATTATTATGCCTAGGCATATGAAGAATCATTAATACAATATATACACTATTAAAAAAACTAGAGGGATTGATATGAGTGACCTCATGTGTAAGATACTGAGGGTATAAAAAAGGAATAAAATTTGGACATTAAAAAATATATTTCAAGGATGGGGATGTCATTACAAAGTATTCATAGTTTCAATTTAGAGGAAAAAAGTATATTTTGTTTTATATGTGAAGGAACAAATGTGAATATGGGGAAGAAGATAATTATTTCCATTATGGGAGGAAGGAGAGTACACATAAAACTAATATCTTGTGAAGTGGTAAATAAATTCCCAAATTCATGGAAGATCCTATAGAAAGGTAATATGACTAATGTCATGAAAAAGGTAAGGGTATAAAACCCTAGTCTATCAGGTGAGTTTGTAAAATAATGGAAATGTATGTTGTTTTTATGAGGGGAATATAAATTGAAGTCATCGAGGAATACATTACATCTATCACTAGTATGTTAATGGAAAACCTCAAAGTTTATAAGTAAAAGAGGTTAATTTTTTTTGAAATTAATAGATTTTTCATGAAAGTCAAATGGTTGAAATAGTCTTAAGATGGGGATGGAATTATAAGGAAATATATTCCTTAGGCATGGGTAGAGGTTAGATTAAAAGTGATGAAGTACATCACCTTGAAAGGAAAATACTCCATGTCATATTCATACCATTTCTCTATCCTCAATAAATTTCATTGTGATACAACTAATATAATCCATTTTTATTTATTGATGTCACTTAAAAGGTCCATATTGGACGTTCAAACTAGAAAAGGTGAGGAACCTTTGCACTAGGGCTTAATGGTTTTATTATTCCATGGGTTTTTATCAGTTATCTACCTATCTAAAACTAGTTTGTATACTCAAGTAGGTAATGGGGAAGGTAAGGAAAAAGGAGAGCCTAATAAGGACAAGGACAAAAAGGTGGTGATCCCAAAAGTGGTGAAAATATTAATTATAGCTAAGCTTAGGAAGATCAACATAGGAGAGGTGACCAATAAATCAAAAGATAATGAGAAAGGGAAGGGAGTGGTGAATTTAGGCTTCAATAATCTCAAAGATAAGAGCAAACCCAACATTAAGAGTTGGTTGTATATGGATAATGTTATTTTGAATCCCCAAGTAAGTGAGGATCTCAATATAATTCAAGAAACATAGTAGGAAAATAATGTCAAGGGGGAGAGTGGAGTTCTATAAAAATAGGTTTGAGATACTTCATTTGATCCATGGACTAGGGAAGAAGATCAAAATAATTTGAAGAAGGTTTTATCCCCAAGTCCCCTCATTATAGCTATGTTGTAGAGGATTAACGAAGGAAATTTTAAAGTCTATAAGAAGAGTCTAACCTATAGAAGAGTATGTTGATGTGGATACTTAAAGACAAGGATGCTCAAAATAAAAAAAATAGGAAGAAGAGTGCCATGAGTATAAGGGAACCCATACTAGCAAGTCTATAATGAGAAGATAGAATATGGATTTGAATAGATAGTGAGTTGTTTAAAGGGAAGGATGTGATTATTAGAGGTAGGGTGGATATTATAGAAGATTAACTCATTCTCATAAAAAAATGTGGATCAAGTGCTCAATATTATCACGTCTATAGTTAAGAACTATGTGAAATATATTGAGTGGTTTTAGGACTCCTTGAGTAAGAGAAAAGTATAAACTAATAGGTCTAGGGAAAGAAGGACCAAGTAAGTGTATTGGAATCCAAAAACTGGTCATGGAATGGAAGGTGAAAGAGATTAAATCCATGAACAACCATATTCAATTGATGAAGTAAGGATTGGAAGACACCATTACTTTGGAAAGTTTGAAACTCCAAAGATTTGATTTGCATGGTTTTAGTTATTTCCTGGGAATATTTTCTATAATTTGGCATCTATTTGGTCATTTATCTATCTTTCCAACCTTTTTTGGTTTGGTTGTTCCTTTTTTAACCTTGGTGGTCATCCTTTTATTTTTTTTAATATCATGTTATAAATGGGTTAGGGTCCTTTAAAAAACCCCTCTTTTACCCAATAGAAAAAAACATAATTTATATAATATAACATGTCTTGATATTATAAACAAATGAAATATTTAAGAAAATTTGGATTAATTTTAATTTGGAACCTGCCATCCCTTATTAGTAAATAAATATAAATTAATAAGGTGGATATAAAATTGGTTTAAATGGAGTTTCCCCACCTTTGTCTAAGTTAATTTTTACTTTGAGGACCTTCCAAAGGTAATGCATGGAAGGCTACGGAGGTGGTGTACTTAGAAATAGTAGCAAGAAACTTTTAGTTGCCTATATAAATTATCTTAGTATCCAATATAACAACTTTTTAAATGAAAAATATGCATTATGGGGAGTTAAGGTAGTTAAGGATATGAGTGTAAAATTTTTATTGGTCTAAGAAGACTCTTAATATCATTAATTGATTACAAGATAAGAACCCCTATAGTTCGACTATTAATAAATTTTTCTAAGATACCCTTAAGATTCTATAATCTTTTAAGGAAATATATATCCATCATGTTTAAAGATAAGGTACTAAAAGTGCAGATTAGTTCACTAATATAAGGTTTTCCATCTCTTGGTTTTAAAAATGGTTTAATGTTCAATCCCTTTCTAGTTTCATCTATCTAATCTATAATGAAGAATCTTACAACTATTTTTTCCTACATATTCATTTGGAATATAGTTTTTATTTGGTCAATAATATCCTTTGGTGATGTTTTGATGGCAATTATATTTGTGTCTTGGTTTCTAAGAGTCCCTCCTTTGTTAGAACTAAACTCATGATTATTATGCATAATTCTTATGACAATACTTTCATCATTTGGTTTCCAATTGAAAATTCATATGCTCTAAAATCTTTGTTTTGGGATAATTATCATGCCAATTGTTAAATGTGGGTTTCCATACCTATTAACATGATTTTCCCACTCTAAAAATATTGTTTAGATGATATGATATTGTTGTACCCAACATCCCCCTTGTTTCCATAGGAAATGGGGACCCACCTTTTTTTGGATTATAGTCTTGACTTTGAGCCCCTCTTCTATGTATTTTTGCAAAATTCTAGGAAAAGACTGACTATTGGCCTTTCATACTTTGGCAAGATGGCATTGGTGATATGTTTTCATAGAATATCTTTATAATTATTTCAAAATTATTCTATCAGGTATTTTATCCATTGTCTCTTTTGAGACTTATGCTATTTATTATTTCAAACTTATTTGTTTCAGTATTATTCTATTGGACTTTTTGTTGTGGGCTTTTTTTGCCATGACATAATTATTTCAAACATTTTATCTAACATAATTAGGTCTTCAAAATATTTGTATTGGACATTTTGCTCAATGAAGTAGACCCTTAAAAAAATTTATCATTGGCACTTTGCCCTAAGAAGTAGACCCTTCATATTTTTTGTAGTTACCCTTTGGCCTTTTTGTTGCAGCCATTTTGTCCAACAAAATGACCCTTTAGAATTTTTTTAGTTGCCCTTCATCCTTTTTGATATGGCTATTTTGCCTAAAAGAATGACCCTTTGGAATTTTTATAGTTACCCTTCAACCTTTTTTATATCCTTTTTCCTGATAGAATTTCCTTTCAGCCCTTTTTGACCCTTTAGACCTAATACACTTACCCTTTGGGACTTTTGTCTTAGGCAATTTACCCTATGATCCTATACTTTGAGACTTTTGTCTTAAACTAATTATTTTGGGCCTTTTGACCTAGACAAATTCCTTTAGAAGTTATGTCTTGGGACATTTTGTCTGACAAAAATAAATTATGGGCTTTATGTCTCAGACATTTTATATGATGAAAATGTACATGCTTTGGAAGTTGTGTTTTAAACATTTTGTGTGATAAAAATTAGGTCTTCAAGATTTTGTTGCAGGTATTTTATAAATACCGGCCCCCAACAAAAAGCCCAAAATAATTCCCCCATAAAAAATGGCTGAAACAATACCCTACTGCCAAGATCAATAGACCAAAAATCCCATGAAATTGTTAAGTGGCACCCTTATTTAGAGAGCATTTTATTATGTTTTGAGCTTAATTTAAGGTTTTAGCCAAGTTCCCAATCATATTTTTCTATGTTAGATCATTTAAATTAATGTAGAGACTCTTTTATATATTCTAAACCTAAGCCTTAATCATATTTTATTAATAAAACCTAGAACTTAGGCTAAAATCCTTATGCAGGGTCCTTTATATTAACTACCTTTATTTTATGCCTGTAGATCCAATGAACCACATTAACTTAGGCCCATTTGATCCAATTAAGTGATATAAATTGTTGAAAATTCAAAATACCTACTAAGCCCCATGAGGGTGATAAGTGTCACCATCATAGGAGCCTAGTATAGAGATCCAACGACCCATGGGAAGAAGTAATGTCAATAGTCAAAAGCTCAGAGAATCCTCAAATAACTACCATGTGAGTAGAGTGTCCAAGAAATGACAAGTGTCAAGCTCATAGGGAGTTATGATGATTTTATGGTCACATGGATGTCTTTGACATTTGCACAAATGTCAAAATTAGGCTAAAAAAAAAACATTAGGGGATTAAAATTATGATGGTTGTATGGATGTCATTGACATTTATAAGGATGTCATTGATGGTCATACAAATGTAAAATTTAAGCCCATAAATTAACCACTTGGATTTAAATGTTAATGGGCCTAGGAATATCAATAGTAAACATTAACTCAAGAATAAGAAGATCGATGGTGTGAGTTGATAGTGGACTTTTCAAAGATCCTTGACTCAATTATCCATTAGATCTCATAACTAAAACTAGATCAAGAATATGAACATGCATGTTTATAAAATATATAAGTGAAGATCTAAAAAAGGTTGCAGTTATAATGGGTAAACATAAAATGCATAGTTTAGATAAGTTAGTCATATATAATAATAGTGTCATAAGATCTAAAGCATTGGTAAAGGGATACTTGTCCTTCATGTATGTATGAATTCAAATTAAAAAAGGCTAACTTAAAATATCAATAGGTTGTTATCAGGACCTATAAAAGGAGGCATGTACAATTTTGTAAATGATGTATATTTTTTTTGTAGTTCAAGTCTTTCATTATAAAATTTATCTTTGTATTTCATACACATGCACATATTGCATAGATTTTGCAAAGGCTAAACTAAATTGATAACTATAAGAATAATCTTATACAGTTTTAGACCATAGTTAGAACTTTGGTTCTAACTATCACATGTAATGAACTTGAATGAGCTTGGAGGATGAGGGGACCCCTTCCCCAAGTCTATATAAACAATTGTAATCCAACTTGGATTTTTATCAAAGAATTTTAAATACAAGATCAACATTAATTTTGATCATTAGTGAATGTGTTTGTGTATTTTATTTTCAATTTATATGTAATTAGTTTTTGCTTTCTTTAGTTGTATGTTTCAATAATCTTTAGTTTAAAATAACTATAAATGGATTCTTGATTATACTGATTGATGTACTAATTTATAGATATGTAACATCTATTGAAAGATTGGAAAAATATATTAGTTAAGATAGTAAAGTTATTTGATTCATAATTTTGAATATGTATTAGTGATTTCTTTGATGTAGTTTTCTATGTGTGTGCTAAAACTACCTCAGATAATTCATTAACATGAGCCATAATCTCCTGAGTTAGAGTGTGTAATAACTACCCTAAAAGGAGTAACCTTTATCTGAGTCTTATGAAGTTCCTACATCATTATCTCCTTAAAATTATTATCCATGTCAGACTGTGTGTGTGTAATAGATGCTAACAATAGGCGTAGGTTTTGAGAGCATAGGTCTATTTAAAAATCAACCAGGGAAGTATTTATTGAAAACCATAGATATTTATTTTTTGCATTACCCTTCCCTCCTTTTTTAAGTTTGTTTTGTAATCTACCCACTTTATATTATTAACTAGCCACCCATCCAACTCATATAGAGATTCACTACCTTTTAGGGACCACACCTCTATCCAAAAAATTTTGTCAACAACTTACATGCCCTATCAACTATTCCATCAACAGGTTGTCAAAAACTTGATACTTGTAACTCATGCCATGGAGTGGAGTTTACCTCCATTGAGATCCTAAAATGTTAGAGGCTACCTCATTACACTATGGTGTGAATAAAACCTACATCCATAGTTTCACTTATGATAGGAGGGAATCACTTCCAATAATAGTAGTTATCCTTTACATAGATTTGTACTAGAGCTACCCAAGAGAGTGACCAGATCTAATTCCTAGGTTGGTTTTCTAATCTCACCCCTGATAAATCATAGGAGACCTAGAACTCTAAAAATAGTCCCAATTTAGAACAATCCAAGTCAGCCAACAGGGAACCCCTTAACCATAAGTAACCCTTTAATTGTTAATCAACCAATGGCTCAACCCTAGTTAGTTGGATCTGCTATTGCCATCCCAGGAGATGTGAATGATTTACCTAGGAATTTTAAGAAGTATCTACCATGATTTTCTCCTTTAGGATTAAGGACAAAAAAATAACATATCAAATCTTTCAAAGTTACTTTGAGATTAATGAGTGTTGTTGATGATGATGTTGCATGCATATTATTCCCTTTTACATTAATGGATGATGATTATTATTGGTATTTAAATTTAATGGATAGCTCCATCACTTCTTGTGATGAGTGTCAAACTACCTTTCTCATATAATTTGGATAGGTTACTAGTCCCAACATAGTATATCATATTTTCACTAGTATGAAGAGAGAGCCTAATGAGCTTATTTGAGCTTTCAATGTATAGTTTCAAAATATGTATAACTAGTTGACCCCAAGGTACAAACCAAACAAAACATTAGCATTGGAGATGTATAAGAATGTGTTAGATCTAATTACTATGGTGTTTCTTAAGGAGAGATACTGCAAATAAATTTTTGGCATAGGCATTCAAGAAGCCATTAATATTGATAGACAGGGCAATCGTTAGGTTCCCACTGTGTCCAACATCCATAATGGATTTCCCATGTTGAATGTTATTCCACATGTAAGCTATAATGTCTCAATAATTAATTAGAACTAACTATATACATTACCTCTCATGATGCAAATAACATAGCCAAACTATGTATTCTTGAACAATCAAATGTAAGGCAATAACTACCAATAGAATCAATAATCTACTATGTCTCCTACTATTATTCTATAAGGCAATGAATCTATAAAGGTAGAACATAATTATATTCAAAATATGGTTTAAAAGTTAAGCAATGATTTATTAAATATGCAAAGGAGGATGGGAAATGCTAATGGCTCAACTGGCAATTAGAACATTAGATTTTAGAGAAACAACCATCCATTCAATAGGCTTGTAAATAATATGGAGTAGCCTAAAAATATCCCATAGATCAACATAAATCATGGTGATCTTAACTACATTGAATTTTTTGTAGCATTCAAAATATTTAAAGTAGATGTGGTTAGACAAGATCAAATGCATAATCTACCTAAGCATCATCTTGATCTTAGCTCTTCTAGCACTGCCATGTTATTTGAAACTAAGAAATTTACCTTTCCAAGTGAAGATGACAATGAGCTAGAGGATAACACATATGAAGTTAATGATTTCTAATAATTTCAAAATGGGGATACAATCTAAGGAATAAGTATCCACTCACAACATCAACTCCTCCAAATACTACTATAATCTTGCCTAATCCTAAAGTTGACAATAATCCACCTCCTTCAAGAGAAAGCGACCAGCTTCAAACTAAGGAGGAACCTATCAAGGAAGGATATAACATTGTTGAAGACATAAATAAGATAAAATCAAATATAACTCTTCATGAGTTAGATTATATTACCAAATAAAATGAGCTTCTATATAATTATATCACTAGGAAGATGCTTATGGAGAAAGAAAAAACATATATAGACAAATCGAAAGCATCTAACACTAATGTTATCTATAAGTTCAAGCTATAAATTCCACCCTTTTTAATCACTATTAGGTCATTCAATAAGAATATTCATAATTATTTAGTTGATTTTAGATCTTTTACAATTATCATGCCTACTTCTATATGTCAAAATCTTAGTTTGATGCCAAGTCCTTCAAAGAGGATAGTTTCACAATTAGACAAGATAGTAGTCCCTATAGTTGGTGAACTAAGGGACATGTATATCCAAGTAGCCTCTGAATCACATGTTTATATGACCATTGATATCTTTGTGGTGGACATACCTGAAGGCTATGGTTTACTACTAAGTAGAGATTGGTCCAAAACACTCAATAAATATCTCTCTATAGACTTTTCTCATTTATGGCTACCATGGAGGGGATTTACAAATCAAATCATAATTGATAGAGAGCCAAGAATAAAGTATCCCATTATGGAATATAATTTAAAGAATAAAGAGATAAAGTATGAATTTGCTAGCCTTGGTATTTATACTTTTACTACTCAAAATTAATTATAAAATCCAAAACCCAAAGGTTCTAGACAACTATGGAAATTACACTTTGATGGTGCTAGATCCAAGAAAGGATCAGGCATGTGAATTGATCTGATTGATCCACAAGGTAAAAATTTATTATTAGTATATAGATTATAATTTCCATGCACAAAAAATAGAGCTGGATATGAGGCTTTAATTTTGGGATTACAATTTACACTTTAAAATAATGTAAATCAAATACTAGTATTTGGTGACTCAGAGCTAGTGTTTAATCAAGTTAGAAACAAATACCAATGCAAGCTATCTTATTTGAGAAGATAAAATCATTTAGCATGGGACCTAATCGAAAGCTTTGAAGCTTTCAACATAATAGCTGTTCTTAGAGAACAAAATCAAGATGCTGATTTGCTAGGAGTTATTGTTGTTGATATGGAACTCCTCCAAAAATATAAGGTAAAGAGGTTCTCCATTGAATTAATTCCTTGTCCCTCTATTCATGATAATGTATAAATTTTTTAGGTCTTTGATGATGACCAAAAAATTATTCAATTTCTAACAAATTCAAGGGAATTTGAGTCCCAAATCATACATGACAAAGATTTTTACCACCTTTGTTAAGAGGAATCAGATAGGGAAGGTATTCTCTAACTCAAATAAAACCACATCCTAGTTGGGTTGGTCTCTTTGGAGAGGTCATTTGATATAGACCCCCAAGCTCAGCAACTCAGGCAACCCAAGATCAATGAATTATATTTCAAGAGAAAATATAGGAGATGAGCATGACCCATGCTATGTTAATATTGGTCATAACTGCACCCCAGAAGAGAGACAATGAGTGAAGGATCTAATCACTTGGTATAGGGACATCATTGATTAGAAATACAAAGACTTGAAACTATATAACCCACAAGTCATTACTCATATAATTCCCTTGAAGATAAATCATAATCCATTTAAACAAAGGTAGAGACCCATAAATCCTATCCTAGAACCTCTCATCCAGAGTGAAGTGGAGAAACTATTGAGCATAAAAATCATCTTTCCCATAAAAAATTCTACCTAAGTGGCCAATTTGATCCCAATAAGAAAGAAGAACGATGAGATAAGACTATGTGTGGATTTTAGGAAATTGAATAAGGCTTATGAAAAGGATCATTATCCTCTACCTTATCTATACAAGGTGATATAAATAGTAAGTGGTTCTAAAATGATGTCCTTCTTGGATGGATTTTTAGGCTATAATTAGGTATTGGTGTAATCTAATGATATAATAAAGACAATGTTTACCATAAAATGGGGAACTTACACATATAAAAGGATATCATTTGGCCTAATAAATGTGGAAATAACCTTTCAATATGGATCATGCATTCAAAATACTAATAGGAAAATGCCTATTCATCTATATGGATGATCTTACAGTGTTTTAAAAGCATAAAAAGGATCACATAAGTCATCTACAATCCATATTTAAGAGATGTAGAATATTTGGTATTTCACTAAACCCAAATAAAAGTATGTTTGGAGTCACTAAAGGAAAGCTCTTGGGGAAAATCATCACCAAGGATGGGATCACCATTGATCCAGATAAAATTCAAGGAATTTCAAGGATTATACCTCTAAATAGTAAGAAAGAGCTCAAATCATTCTTTAGAAAGACTATCTTTTAAAAAAAGTTCATCTTAGAATTTGAAAAAATCATTATACCTCTAAACACTATGCTCAAGGAGGATGCCAAAATAGAATGGGTAACTGAAGCTCAAAAGTCCTTACAAGACATTAAAGATGCAATATCATAAGCTATACTTCTAATCAGTCTATATTTCAATAAATATTTCTACCTATATTCATTCACTACAAAACACACAATTACTACTATTATAATTCAAAATAAGAACAAAAATGAGCATCTGATTATGTTTATGAGCACAAATCTAAAAGATGTAGAGTTCAAATACTCTATGATTGAAAAATAGATTTTGGCCCTTGTCAAAGTAGTAAAGAAATTTTGGCATTATATCTTGAGGAATAAAGTCATTTCCATTGTGCTTGATCCTACTACCAAGCTCACTCTATCATACAATGAGCTAGGGGAACATTGAGGCAAGTGGATGGCAAAGTTACAAGAATTTGACATAGAGATCAATCTTGTGAAGATCATTTAAGGTCAAGGCATCATTCAGATTATGAATGAACTAGATCCACTCATCACTATTGAAGAGGTATGTGAATCTCAAGTATTTAAAGGAGAGTGGTATATCGATATCATATAGTATTTAATTATAGTAACTTTCTCCTGGAGACTTAATAGAGAATGAAGAAGAGATTTGAGGCTTAAAGTTGCTCATTATATAATCCAAAAGGGAGTCCTCTACAAAAAACTATGAAGGCATTTACCTTAGGTGTGTATCTGTAGATGAAGCTAAAAGAAATTTGGAAAATTTACATCAAAAAATAGGTAGTGGTCATCCTTTTGGGAATACCATATCCCACAAGATATTAAAAATGGGCTACTATTATCCAATAGTTTTCAAGGATGATCACACTCATTTGAGAATATGCCACAAATATCAATCTCTAGCCAAGAGAGAAGTACATGCAATAATGCCTCTATAATCAGTTATTGAAGGAAGGCCATTCATCCAATGGGGTTTATACTTCATTGTCATCATCAAACCAAATTCCTTGGCATACCATAAGTTTCTAATTATTACTATAGACTACTAAACTAAATGGATGAAAACCATAGCCAAAAATAATTACAAAGCACAAGATGTGATCCACTTCTTGGAAGAATGCATAATAATCAGATTTGGCATGCCCATTTCTTTGATTTGTGATAATTAACCAAATTTCATATCATTAGAATTTACTAAGTGGGCACATGACAACCAGATAATTATTAGGTTAGCTTCTAATGACTACCCTTAGGGAAATGGACCGGTAAAATCAATGAACAAAAATATAATAGATGTAATTAAGAAATTAGTAGGGGATAAGCCCAGGGATTGACACAAATTGTTGAAGCATGCTCTTTGGGTAGATAAAATAAGATACAAACAAGCCCTTAAAGCTTTACCCTATCTACTAGTGTATGGATACAAGCTTGTATTCCCAATTATTCTAAAGTTACCCACTTATCAATTCATGTAGTATTATATGGAGCCATGTGATCAAATAGAGTCAAGAATACTAAACATAATATAAATGAAAGATTCAAGGAATGAGGCCTTACATACATTTAAAAAACACTAGGATGTGGTCAAGAGGTGGTTTGATAAAAGAGAAAAGGTTAAAGCATTTAGGATTTTAGATCTAGTGCTACTTTGGGGTAAAGCCCATGAGAAGAAAGGATAACATGATAAGTTTTCCCCATTATGGATTGGACCATATCAAATTTTAGAGGTCATGGGAAATAATGAATTTCATTTAAAGGACTTACAGGGCAATGAACTTACCTATCCAGTCAATGGGTAGTTTTTGAATCACTAATTCATGGTTATACCATTTGAAGGAACCTTATACCAATGGAGTAGATGAATGCAGTTTTAGGATTATATTAGATTTCCTAATTTCTTAGATTAGTTTCTTGATTTCTAGATTAATCTTTCCTACTTTTAGTATTTTTCTTTCTAGACAAAATTTTAGTGCTTTCTTAAGATAGTTTATTTCTTTCATAGATTAATTTACTACTTTATAGATTAATTATTTCTACTTTTAGTATTTTTATTTCTTATATTATATTCCTACTTTCTTAGTTTAGGTTTCCCACTTTCTTAGAATAGTTGTTTTTTTTGCTTTCTATGATAATCAAAATTATGTTTGCTCTGACTATAACCAAGTTAAAATCCAAACCAACTAATCTTAGGACTTATAGAAAGGGGGAAAGGTAAAAAGAGAATAGGTAATTTGGGACTAATTCATAAAATTATGTGTATTTTTGTGTCTTGAGTCTTCAATATGAAGGTAGGTAATCGTGGATTATTGTAGATGGTGTCATAATTGAATACTTTTACCAGGCATGTGAAATTTTCTCTCGGACTACTTCATACAAATTTAAAAAGTTTTCTTATTTTATTAGATCAAGTGCACTTATCACATTAAATATTTGTTGGAAATGATAAATTCTAGGTATATATGTAGTTGGTAAGGATGTTCTAGTAATGATTTATTTTATAATTATACTAGCTCACTGGGTTCCATCTCTTCTCTTTTCCATCCAAGAACAAAAAAAAAAGAAATAACCAATGAATTCAAAATAACAAAATAACATTTAAAGAAAATCAAAAGGATTACATGATGAAATAAGGTCAATGTATGACACATCATGATAAAAATAAAATAATGGAATGAGAAGAGAAGGAGCCTAAGGTATCTCTATTAGGGATATGGATGCTTGGCTAGTAGAAGAGTAATGCCTGAGCTTCCATTGTTTTTTAGCTTTAATAGGCACTAGAACAAAACCTATAATTTTATCAAGCCTTTGAAAAACTTACCACAACAAGGGATAAATGAATTACACATTTGACACACACAAATCCAAGAAATTGGAAGGAAAGTATGTTGTGTGAATGAATTTAGGAGCCTCTTTCATGTTTTTAATTTAAGTATTATTTTATGACACACTTCATGATTAATTTAAGATTGCAAACCAAAGTTTTGGGTTCTTGAATACTCAAGAGTATTCCACCTATAAGTCACCATTTAATTTACCCAACATCCCCCTTATTTTAATAAGAAATTGAGAACCACCTTTTTTTGGATTATAGTCTTGACTTTGAGGCCCTCTTCTATGTGTTTTTGCAAAATTCTAAGAAAAGACTGACTATTGGCCTTTCATAATTTGGCAAGATGGCATTGGTATTATGTTTTCATGGACTATCTTTATAATTGATATAGATTTATTCTATTGGGTATTTTGTCTAGTATCTCTTTCAGGACTTATGAACTTTTTTGTTTTAGACTTATTCTATCAAAAAAATTATTACGATCTTTTTTTCCTTCATATAATTATTTTAGACAGTTTATCTGATAGAATTGGGTCTTTGACATACTTATTTTGGAAATTTTGTCTAATGAAGTAGACCATTTGGAATTTTTGTCATGGGCACTTTTCCCTATTAAGTAGACCCTTTAGATTTTTTATAGTTTCCCTTTGGCCTTTTTGTTTTACCCATTTTGACTGATAGAATGACCCTTCAGACCTTTTGCAATTGCCCTTCAAAATTTTTATTATGGCCATTTTTTTTGATATAATGGCCCTTCAAACTTTTTGTAGTCTCCCTTCAACTTTTTTTATGGACTTTTTTTTATAGAATTTCCCTTCAACCCTTTTTGAACCTTCAAACCTTATGTACTTACCCTTCAAGACTTTTATCCCAAGCATTTTTCCCTACAAGCCTATTTTACAAGACTTTTATCTTAGATTAATTCTTTTGGGCCTTTTACGCTGGTCCAATTCCTTTAGAATTTATGTCTCAGACATTTTGTTAGATGAAAATAATTTATGGTCTTTATGTCTCTAAAATTTTGTCTGATGAAAATCTACATGCTTTAGAAGTTATGTTTCAAATATTTTGTCTGATAAAAATTAGGTCTTCAAGCTTTTTGTTGTGGGTCTTTTGTAAAGATCGACCCCTAGAAAAAACTCAAAATAATTCCCCCACGTAAAATAGCCAAAATAATACCCTATTTATAGAATCAACAGACCAAAAATCCCATGGAATTTCTAAGTGGCACCCCTTCTTAGAGAGCATTTTATTATGTTTTGAGCTTAATTTAATATTTTAGCCAAGGTCCCAATCATATTTCTCTATGCTAGGTCATTTAATTAATGTAGGGACTCTTTTATATATTCTAAGCCCATGCCCTACTTTTATTTTATTAATACAACTAAGACCTTAGGCTAGAATCCTTATGTAGGGTCCTTTATATTAACTCATGTCCTTTATTTTATAACTACAGATCCAATAAACCACATTAACATAGGACCAATTGATCTAATGAAGCGAGAGCAATGGTTGAAAATTCAAAAGACCTACTAAGCCTCATGAGAGTGACAAGTGTCACCATTATAGGAGCCTAGTACAAAAATACAACAAAACATGGGAATAAGCAGTGTCAATATTCAAGAGCTCAAAGAAGCTCTGAGTAGCTACCAAGTGATCAGAGTGAACTAGGAAATAATAAGTGTCAAGCTTGTAGGGAGTTAATTTGATTTGAAAACCATGTAGATG
Organism: Torreya grandis; assembly: GCA_037957365.1. NCBI lineage: Eukaryota > Viridiplantae > Streptophyta > Pinopsida > Cupressales > Taxaceae > Torreya > Torreya grandis. The sequence goes on along the minus strand of JARHVA010005911.1, from coordinate 167,121 downwards.
TATTTGATATACATGCAAACATAAAAATTAGGCTCGATGATAAAACATTAATGGATTAAATTAGGATATTCATGTGGAAATTATTGACGCTTATGAGGACATCATTGATGGTCACGTGGATGTTAAATTTAAGCCTATAAATTATTTATTTGGATTCAAATGTTAATAGGCCTAGATAGATCAATGATTAGTGTTAATTTGAGAACAATCATATTGACGGTGTAAGTTGATAGTGGAATTTTCAAAGATCTTGGACTCAATAAACCATTAGGTCTCACAGCTAAGGCTGGATCTAGCAAAGGGTGTAGTTACAATGGGTAAACATGCAATGCATAGTTCAATTAAGTTAGTCACAACTAATAATAGTGTCACAAGTTCTGAAGCATTAGTAAAGGGATACTTTTCCTTCATGTGTGTATAAATTCAACTTGAAAAAGGATAACTTAAAATATCAACAAGTTATTATCATGACCTATAAAAGGAGGCATGTATAATTTTATAAATGGTGTTCATTTTTTTTGTATTTCAAGCCTTTCATTGTAAAATTTACCTTTTTATTTCATAAACATACATATACACATATTGTATAGGTTTTTCAAAGGATAAACCAAATTCATAATCATAAGAATACTCTTAAATGGTTTTAGACCATAGTTAAAACATGGGTTTTAACTATCACATGTAAAGACCTTACATGAGCTTAGAGGATGAGGTGACCCCTTACCTAAGTCTATATAATAATTATAATCCAAATTGTATTTTTGTTAGAGAATTTTGAATTCAGGAGAAACATCAATTTTGATCATTAGTGAATGTGTTTGTGTATTTTCTTTCCAATTTATTTGTAATTAGTTTTTACTTTATTTGATTATATGTTTCAATAATATTTAGTGTGCAATAGTTGTGAATGGATTCTTTATTATACTAATTGATGTACTGATCTATAGATGTGAAATAACTATTAAAATATTGGTAAAATATATTAGTTAATATAACCAAGTTGTTTGATTAATAATTCTAAATGTGTAATATTGTTTTCTTTGATGTAGTTTTTTATGTGTGTGCCAAAGCTACCTCAAATACTTCATTATCTCAATCCATAATATATTGAGTAAGAGTGTGAAAAAGTTACCCTAAAAAGAGAAACCTTTGTTTGAGGCCTATGAATTTCCTCCATTATTATCTCCTTAGAAGTATTAGCCATGTATAACTATGTGAGTAATAACTACTAACAACATGTATAGGTTTTGAGAGCACAAGTTTGTTTATAAACCAACTAGGGAAGTATTTCCTAAAAACCATAGAGCTTTCTTTTCTACCTTACTCTTCCCTCATTTTTTGTGTTTGTTTTGATATCTACCCTATTCATATTAGAAACTAGCCACTCATCCAACTCACATAGAGATTCACTACCTTATAAGGACCACACCTCCATCCAAAAAACCTTGTCAATAACACTCATGCCCTACTCGTTGTTCCATGAATAGGTTGTCAAAGATAACATAACTTCAACTCATGTCTTGGAGTGGATTTTACCTCCATTGAGATCTTGAAATGTTAGAGGCTACCTCGTTACACTGTGGTGTGTATAAAACCTACATCAATAAATATATCAAATAGATAATTATATTCTATGTTTGAATTTAATCAATATTATTGAATAGGGCTTTTTGAGACTCACTAAAGGGATCATTGGAATTTATTCTATTTGTGCTAGTCTTAAGGAGAAACCTAAAGACTCTATGGGTGTGGACAGAGTGAGAATCAAACTTGAGTCTTGTGATTTGATCGTAATTAACCCTATTAAATGGAATATTTTGAAGTATGGGCTATGTTGGTGATTAAACTTTTAACATCAAATAATATATCCATTATCCTATAATCAAAGTTAAATTGGAATTGTAATAGACCAAGTATATGGACATATGACTGAGAATTAGTTATAAGGTGTGCATAGTGTATTTTATAGGTTAAAAGAGTGTTTGAGTCTTAAAAAATTTATGGGGTTAAATTAAATATTTCTTATAAATGATTAAAAAAATTAAAAATATAAAAAATGTAAATAATCTATCATAATTGATAAAAATATTATGTATCAAAATTTATGTAAATTCACAAAGTTGGGAGATAAAAATGGGCCTACACTTGGACATGTTTTTCCTAAAAAAAGAGAAATATGAACTTCTGTAGATAATTTGCGAAGGCTACACTCAAAATTTGAGGATAGTGTAAGAACACGAAGTGTAGAATTTTGAGTCCAATTTCCATTTTTTAAAAAATGGTTAAGTATAACTAGGTCAAACACATAAAATTTGAATAGGAAATCCTATTTTTAAAAGGAAAATAGAGTAGATAGTTGGTCATGTGACCCCTCATTTTTTAGATTGTTTAATATTGTTTAAAATTATTTGGTGAAACTTTAGATAAGATCATCTAATTTGTAAACTATATTTTTTATAATTTTTTGATGAATAAATTTTTATTAATTTTATAAGTAAATAGATCTTGGAAAATGAAAAAAAATGGATAGCCATCCATGTATCCTCCCTTAACTACCTCAAAACAATGAAAAGTAGTTTATTTGGAAAGAATTTAAAATTAGGCCTAGTTTATAATCATAAATAGGGTAGTTAGAAAAAATAATGTTTTATAAAAAATCATATATAGGTATGTATATTTGAGGTATGTAGTGGCCAAAAAAATCTATAGCTAGAAATCAACATAGATTGAAACCTTAACATAGTCCAAAAATTATAAAAAAAACATATATTTGCAAAGAGACCATGATCATCATTGTGGTAATTATTTTGTGAATTTTCTCATTAAAATTCATAGTATATTTGGTGATATAAATTGAATTTTGTTTTTTTCTATTAAAACTCTTAGATTTGGTTGTGTGTTGATAGGTCCAATACTTTAGCTCAAGAATCCAAGCCATTTTCAAGATAAAAGGCTTGGTTTTTGAATTAAAAAAAAAACATAGTGTGTACATGTTCCTCTCACATTGCACCAAAAACTAGAAAATATATATTGAAGGGTTTTTTAGTTTTTATCATGTAATGTGAAAGGAATGCATAAACACTGAACATGCATGTGTTTCTTTCACATTGCACTAAAAAATAATAAAATATGTATTGGAAAGGGCATATCATTTCATTTTAATGGTAATATGGTAAAACTAATGATATAAATATAAACTTATAATTTAAATTTATTTTAGTAAATATAATACATTAAGGTCACTCTACATTTGATAGAGTTGGTCTCACAGCTACATGCCTTATGATGTGGGATATATTATTTCAAAATCCAATTTGGTTAGTACTTAGGAATTTTTGAGGCTTATAGTATTGAATATAAGGATTTTAGGGAATAACTTTTATAATTTATGTCTAATTTTGGTAAACATATAGTAGTTTTTTAGGTTTTTGTGCCTTTTGGATTATTTATTGGAATTTATAGGAGTCTTAGGTTTTTCAAAATTGAAGTTTACAAACCACTCACTTTAAATTTAGGCCAAAGTGGTGTGATTTGATAACATAAGTCACATTGATGAGATAGACACCTAAAATAACCACTTTGTGTTAATTTCACTTGTTCATCATCCTAGCTTCATCCTTAATCACTTTTTCCTCATCCCTTATCATTCCTATTCACTCTTGCATTTAACCTCATTGTCCTTAATCATCTGTAATCACTCTTTAATCACCTTAATCACTCCTTATTTGACCATCACCATCCCTAATTATCCATAATAACTAATTCATCATCCCTTATCATCCCTAATAACTCTTTCTTCCATAATAATCTATAATCACTCTTTTCTCATCCCTCATAATTACTAATCACTCCTTCATTGATCCTTACCATCCCTCGTCATCCATAATCACTCCCTCATTTATCCTAATTGTGCCTCATTATCCAAATAAATCCTTCATATCACCTTATCATGTCTAATTATTTCCCCCTCATTCTTAATAATCCTTAATCACTCCCCCATCCTTATTTACCCTCACTATCCTGAAGAGATAGCAAGGTAAAAATATAACCACTTTTTAGGTTTTTTTACCTTCAAAATTATTTATTGGAATTTATAAGAGTCCTAAATTTGTCAAAATTGAAGTTTACAAACCAATTACTATGATTCAAGCCAAATTAGTGTGATTTAGATATCATAGATCACATTTATGACTTGCATACATCAAAAAACCACTTTGTGTTAATTTCACTTGCCCATTATGCCTCCCTCATACCTAATCACTTCCTATTCATCCCTCATCACCCCTCATCACGCTCTCATCAATACTCATTGTACTTAATCACTCCCTTACTGACCCTTATCATACCTCATCATATTTAATCACTCCATCCCCAATCACTCCATCATTGATCCTCACTATCCCTCATTATCTCTAATAAATACATCATACCTAATCATCCTTAGTAATTCCTTATTCATCCCTAATAATAATTAATAACTCTCTCCTCATACCTCATCATCCATAATAACTCCATTGACCCTCAACATTCCTCATCATCTCTAATCACTCCCTCATCATCCCTAATCACTCCCTCATTGACCCTCACCATCCCTCATCATCCCTAATCACTCCATCATCAATTATAATCCCCAATCACTCCCCCTAATACCTCATAATATTTATTCAATCCATCCTCATCCTAATTTACCCTCATCATCTATCATAGATAACAAGGTAAACATTTAGTCATTTTTTAGGTCTTTGTGCCTTTTAGACTGCTTATTGGCATTTCTTGGAGTATTAGGTTTATAAAAATTGAAATTTAAAAACCACTCACTTTGAATTTAGGCCAAATTAGTGTGATTAGGGTAGAATAGGTCACATTAATGACCTAGATACATCAAATGGACACTTTATGTTAGTTTTAATTTATCATCATCCATACCTCATCCCTAATCACTTCCTCCCCTCCCTCATCACCCTTAATAAATCTCTCTTCATTACTTATTGTCTCTAATTCCTCCCTCATCAAAATTAATCATCCTTCATAATTTATAGTCACTCCTTAATTTAACCTTACAATCCCTTATCATCCCTAATCACTCTATACTCCTTATTCAACCCTAAACACTCACTCCTTATCCCTAATAATTGATAATCACTCCCTTATCATCCTTATTCATCCTTAATAAGTCCCTCATTGAACCTAACCATCCATCATCATACCTAGTCACTCCATTATTAAACCTCACCATCCCTAATCATACCTAATCACTCATTCATCATCCCTAATCATCCCTAATCACTCTTCCTCTCATCCCTCATATTACTTAATCACTCCCCATTTTATCCCTCATAATCCCTAATAAATCCCTCATTATCTTAATTAACCCTCACCATCCCTGACCATCCCTAATCACTCCATCATCCCTAATTACTCCCTCTTTGACCCTTACTAACCATCATAGTCCATAATTGTTCCCTCATCATCCCTAGTCACTCCCTCATTATTAATACTCATCCCTAAGCACTCCATCCAATACATTGATGATGGGTGTAATGGATTCATACTTATGGTCAAGTTAAATTCAAATAATGGGCCCACCATACTAATAAAACCCATACATATTTCAGTCAATTCAATTATTTTAAACATTTGAAACTAACAATTATATTAATAAGGTAGGAATTAACCATCACATCATGTTACCCACACTTGTATTTCATTATATATCACATCAACATCATGAAATATGAATAAATATGACATTGATATATTATATGATATGAAAAGTAGGTACGATAAGAATGAAGATATATATTAGGAAGTAAGTATCCTTTGCCTTGTTTGGTAGGGAATTGATAATTAGATATGGTAAGAATAAATATATATATTAGAAATAAAGATTCCCTTGATATCTATGCCTTAATCTAAAAGTAAAGCAAATATAAATATTAGGAATGAAAACTTACCTTGATAGATATGCTTTAATCCCTTGATATCTATTGATAAATATATCTTCACTTAATGTGTTATATTAGGTGAAGAAAAACTAGGTATTAAGAATAAAATATTACTTTTCCTTACTCCTTGGTATAGATGAACTAGGTAGAGAAAAGGGTAAGATTAAATTATAATACTTAAATATATAGATTAATATTTGGGCACCTAAGAATCTCAATCCTAGAGTTGAGAATCTAAATTTATATTTATATAGATAAGAGTGATTCAATATTAGTTGAGAATTCCAATCATAACCCCATATTTAAATTCTCTTTTTCTCTATATGTCATTAAGAGTATATCCATACTATACCAAATTAAAAAATACATAGATAGGTAGTCACCAATCTAGTAGTTGTTAGAGTGTGTTTCCCATCCAAAATTGATATATGCCCAACCTGATATATAACCAACTTGATCTATAAAGTTAATGAAGGGCATATGCCTTAATATAGTGTATCAGTAAGGGGATACTTATACCTTTATCATGGTCTAAGGGGCCCTAAAGGCCAAAATGGGGCCCTATCATATTATGAGTACGTCATGGTCTTTAATAAAATATATTCAAGGATAATGTAAGAATGGGGGGCCCACCATATATATATGGTATTCAACATGATGAAGGCCCTAACCCAATATCAAAATTTGCCTACCTGATATAAGGTAATGTTATCTTTCCCTACCTAATTAAGCTATGCCAAGGAGTAAGAAAATGGAAGCTTTCCTTTTTTATATCTATATTTTCTTCAACTAATAGCTTTTCTAATCCCTAATAACTACCTCCACTACATTTATGGTGGGTGTAGTGGATATTTTATTATTCATAATGATCCCTAGATACTCATTTCTATATATAGGTAAGAATGCCACTCTCCTTTCAAGATATGGGTTAATTAATTATCCCTCATTAGAATCATGTGTTTCAGTTCCCATTCAATAGGAAGGAATGAAATGAATTATTATTTCATATATGGGGTATAAAAGGTCACCCCAATAATAAATATTAACCCTATATATAGATAAGGTGAAATAATTTCTCATTGTCACTCATCATCCTTACTCACTCCCTTATCAACCCTCATTGTCCTTAATCACTTCTTCATTAAACCTCATCATCCATAGTCACTCACTCATTACCCATAATCACTCCCTCCTCATCCATTATCATCTCTAATCACTAATTCATTGAAACTCATCATCCATAATCACTCACTATAATACTTTTATGGTTGGTGAAGTGGATTTCTACTTGTGCTCAATCATCCCTAGTCACTCCTTTCTTTAAATATGTTATAATTCCCCTTATCCTTTCAAGATATGCCTTATATATTTAATCAAGTTTTTAATTAGTATTGAGTATTAAAATTTATGGTTATGTAAGATATATATGGTCATGATTAGATATGGGATTTCAAGATCAAGATATGTCTTAAGTATTTTATCAGGTAGGGAATACTCAAGTAATTAAGGAAAGAAGGATAGTTAGGTAGGCCATACTCAAGTATAAGAATGTAGTAGGGCATAATCAAGATTAATATATGTCTTAGGTATTTAGGTAAGTAATACTCAAGATCAACATATGACTTAGATATTCAATCAAGTATATCATAATCAAGTAGGTAAAGTAGGTATGACATACTCAAATAGGTAAATTGAGTAGGGAATACTCAATAGTCTATATATATATATATATACACACACACATATATATATATGTATGTATGTATACACACACACACATATATATATGTATATATACATATATATATATATATACACATACATATACATATACATTTATATATATATATATATATACATATATATATATATATACATACATATACATACATACATACATATATATACATATATGTATATATATACACATATGTCTATATATATACATATATGTATATATATATACATATATGTATATATATATATACATATATACATATACATATATATATACATATATACATATACATATATATATATATACACATATATATATATATATACATATATATATACACACACACACACAGATACACACACACACACATACATATATACATATATATATATCCATATATATATATACATATATATATATACATATATATATACATATATATAAATATATATATATATACATACATACATATACATACATATATATATATATATATATATATATATATATATATATATATATATATATATATATATACATTATTCAAAATTTCATTTCTCATTATATCTATCAATAATCAAGCTTCCCTTACCAACAAAAAAATTTAAGTAGGTAGGGCATAACTATGTAAGTAGGGAAATAATATATACAATATATAGATCATTAATCAATATAACCTTAATAGCTAAAAATATATTATATAAATGGAAATTAGGTATGATAAGAACATAGCTATATATCAGGAAGGAATCTTCCCCTACCTTATCAGGTAGGATATAACTAAGTAAATAGGTAAGAATAAAACTATCTATCAAAAAGTAATCTTCCCTTGATATCCATGACTTAATCTATAATAAAATTAAATATAGATACCAAGAAGGAAAACTTTCCTTGATAATTGTGCCTTACTCTATTGCTATCCATCAAAAAGGCAATCTTCCATTGATAGGCTATTAAGTGAATCAAAGCTAGATATTAAAACTACAAGCTTCCCTTTCCTTATTCCTTGGAATAGTTGAAGTAAGTAGAGAAATTTTCTATTTAATTAATTGGTAAGGGAATTTTGAGATCAAGGTAGGGACATAGGAATGATGCACCCACATTCTTATGTTATCCTTTGATATATTATATTAGGGATTGAGGAATATTTAGAGTATAATAGGGACCCAATTTAGCCTTTAGGGCCATTGATCCATACATAATATCTAGTGTCCCATACTTTATACACTATATTAAGGAATATTCCATTCATTTCATTCATATATTAAGTTGGGTATAGATCAGATTGGATATAGATTAAGTTGGGTTTGGAAACACATTTTATTAGTTATTAGATTGGAACACACTCTATAAGATTGGTGATTGCCTATATATATATATATATATATATATATATATATATATATATATAAATATAATCCAATATGGGCATAATCTCAATGACATATAGATAAAATGAGAATTAAACTATGGGATTGGATTGTAACTCTTAACTAGTCTCCAGTCACCCCTATCTATATAGATATAAATTTGGATTCTCAACTCTGGGATTGGGATTATTAGATGCCTAAATCCCTATATATATGTAAGTAATATAATTACATACCACTCTTTGATTTATTTACTACCTATTTATTCTATTTTAGGGCCTTGGATACGCACTATCTCCATGATCTAGGCATGGATTGCCATATAGATCTTTGAGTCCCACTAGATAATCATATGATATCTTTGAGTTACTTATTTGAGTTAAATATTATGAGTGAAAGAATAGTTTATTTTAGCATTATTTGAGTGAGTAAAATTTATAATTATAACATAATCTAATCAAAAATAAGTGAGAATCTACTACACTCACCATCAAAGTATTAGATGGAGTTATTAAGGATGAGGAGGTATGAGCAGGGGGTGAGTAGAGATGATGGGGGAGTCATTATGGATGATGAGGAATGGTGAGGGTCAATGAAGGAGTGATTAGGGATGATTTGGGATGGTGAAGATAAATTAAGGAGTGATTAAGGATGATGAGGGATGAGGAGGGAGTGATTAGGGATGATGACGGATGATGAAGTAGGGGTTATGGATGATGAAGGATGGTGAGGGTCAATGAGGGAGTGATTGGGGATAATGAGGGGTGAGTATAGAGTGATTAGGGATGATAAGGAAAGATGAAGTGGTGATTAGAGATGATGAGGTATGGTGAGGGTCAATGAGGGAGTGATTAAGGATGATGAGGGAGTTATTATACATGATGAGGGATGGTGAGGGTCAATGATGGAATGATTATGGATGATGATGGATAAAGCATAAGTGATTAGGGATGATAAGTGATGAAGAAAAAGTGATTAAGGAAAATTAAGGGATGATGAAAAAGTGAAATTAACACAAAGTATTTATTTTATATGTGAAAGTCATAAATTTGACCTATGTTATCCAAATCACACCACTTTGGATTGAATTTAAAGTTTTTAGTTTGCAAACTTTAATTTTGACAAAGCTAGGACTCATAGAAATGCCAACAAGTAATATATAAGGAATAAATACATAAAAAATTACTATATGTTTACCAAAAATAGACATCAATTGTAAAAGTTATGACTTGAAATCTCTAATTTAATAATGAGACCTTGAAAATGCCTAATTACTGACTAGATTGGATTTTTAAAAAATATCCCCCATATTGTAAGGCATGTAGCTATAAGAAAAACTATATTAGATGTAGAGTGACCCTAGTTTCTTATATTTACTAAAATAAATTTAAAGTATAAGTTTACATTTATATCTATCCCTTAAAATATATTTTTCTATCTTTTTTTATGTAATGTAAATGTAACACTATGTGCTATAATGCATACACATTATGTTTACTAAACTATGCATTTTGGTTTGATGATCCCTAGCCTAGTTTAAAATAACACATATGTATTATGGACATTACACATATGTGTTATGTCTATAAAAAGTATGAATTATGGTAAATGTCTATGAAATTATCCCCCAACTATATGTATTTACCCATTTACTTAATATAATATTAGATTTTTATGAAGTGTTATTAATCCTATCCAATAGAGATAACCTATTGAAGAGATAATACCTTAGAGCACTAAATACTCTATTATTATATATCAATGATTGAAATTTATCTTTATTATGATTATATTATTTATTTATTTCTTATTACTCCATCCCATGAAATCAAAATAAAAAAATAATGATACAAGATAATTAAAAGAACAAGAAAACACAAATAAAAAAATCAAACACTAAACTAAGAAAATAATGGTGAAAAAAAATATTACTATAAATCTAAAATGAAATGAGAAATGAAAATGTTAAACTATAAAGTAAACTAATCTAAATTTAGTTAACAAAGTTGAATAGGAAATCAACAAATATGAAAGAACAAAATGATTAGTTAAAAGACTAAACATAAAAATTAGAAATCATAGTAAAACTAGATGTAATAAACAATGAAAGTTTATTGAGAAACTAAAAAATTCATAACTGACTTACAATAAATTTTAAATGATGAAAACTTGTTAATCTATATGTATAAACTATTTTTTATTATTCTAGGAAATTAAAAATATGATCCAAGCATATGAATTTATTATTATATAGTGATAAAAATGTTAAGAATATTGACCATATTAAGATAATCAACTTATAAATCAAATAATCAACTTGGATATATCTTATTATACCAAGCATAACACCTCACCATCAGAAAATGTGTTGTTTGGTCTTCCTACAAGTAATGCTTGATCTCAAAAAATTTATGACATAAGAGAAATCACAATATGAAACTTTAAATTAAGAGATATTGTACCCATATGATTTCCTCTTATTTTTTGAATGATGTCCTTAATTAATTTAAAGTATTCACTTTAGAATTAGTTTGTACTTTAAGTTATAACTAGCTTTTAGTAAAGTTAGGTTTACTTCTAATAAAAATGACTAACTTATAATAGGAATTTTAAATATTAAGTGAATAAATTAAAATTAAAATAAATCAAAGTATTTTAATAAACTTGATAGACCAAAATTAATTTCTCTCTAACAAGGTGGGAGACCACTTATGAAAACTTGGTTTATCATTTTTTATTTAATTCAGGTAAAGATGAATGTTTTAAGAGGACCCGAAACTTACTACAATGGAGAAAAAGATACTATAATAAAAACAAACCAGGGTCATCTCTACTAGGGGCAAAAATGAAGGACAACCAAGGGATAATTTCACCTAGCTAGGAGGGGAAAACACTTAAAAAATTATAATTTAACAAATCTATCTCCTAATTTAGCCTAATTTTATTTTTATTACTATGTTGACCTCTGTCTGATTTGAGTCTAAAATTCTTGATTATATTAAAAAAATTACTACATCCTTTATTTTTGGACAAAAAGACTCCAATCTTTTTTAAATATAGAGGAAAAACTACTCACTTATAATAGTTTTTAATTTCCATCTACCACTTCCTTGGTTAATTATTTTATTTTATCTTTCCTTTGATTAGGTATGTTGATGGAAAATATTATCACATCAATGAATCAACCCTTTTGCCTATCACACAGTTCAAATTAGAAACATACCAGTCTAATCATATGGGTTATAAAAAATTCATTTTTGGATCCTAAAGATGCAAAGGGGTTTTATAATAATTATAGGAAAATAATCAATAAGTTATCAGAGTAACTTATTCCATTATCACAATTGAGAATCTACATTAATTAATAATTAGTAAAAATAATAATCTATAATCTATTCTATTCGATAGAGATTATCTATTAATTAGACAAACTCTTGAAGAATAGAAATCTGATTTTAAAATATGTGTATGAAAATACACTTAATTATATTTTTCCATGGTTCATTATCCAACAAAGTGATAATAAAACACTTAACAAAAAAATATAAAAAAGACAAACAACAACTATGAAAGAAACAAGAAAGGAAAACTAAACATAAAAGACTAACACAAAAACTAAAGAGAATAAGAGATGAAGTCAAACTAAACTAAAACCTAGAAACTAAGGAACATAATGCTATAAAACAATTTACTAAATAATATTTAGAATAAAATATAATTTAAATAATATTAAACTAAAAAGCAAAAATTAAAAGAAGTAAAAGAAGAAAAACTAAATTTAAGCAACTATTAAAGAAATACTAAAAGAAAATACAAATTATAAACTATAAAAGATTTAAACTAAAAACTAAACTAACAGATAGTGCTAACTTACTATTAATAAACTTTTGAAAATACTAAAGTAAACCATAAAGATAATCATAATCAAGACACATTTAAGAAAACATAAATTATCTATTAAAGTAAGTCAAATATTTACAAAAGAGTTACAAGTCTCAACATGAGAATCATCTTATCATAAAATAGATCTAAAATGAGAATTCCAACATTTCCAATACAAAACTTGAAAAGGACAACTCAAAAATTGATTAGATCAATGAAATGTTGCAAAAAATGTGAAGTGGTCATCATTTTCAGGTTGAATAATTTGAATTCTACACATAAGACTGTAAATAATAGTCATCAAAAGATATTAGACTAAGAAAAATTTAGATAATCAGTGATAGATGACAAATATAATTGGATATACCTATGTTTCATAATTTATTACTCAACCATCATATAAAGTACCATTGGGTCTATCTGCAAAAGTTGTACTATCTCAAAGAAATTGCATATAAAGAAGAGATGAATGAATGACTTTACAATAATACTTCAGTCCTCATTACCTTTTGAACTTCTGTCTTCAAATGAAAGTTTTATCTCCTTTTATCCTTTAACTTTAGTTTTAAAATAAGTTATAACTAACTTTAGTTATTTATTAGTTAAGGTTAAAAAATTGACTTATAAAGTCAATTATTTAATAAATAATATATGGAGAGATTACTTAAAACTCTAAAGTCTTAATTAAATCAAACTATTTAAATGAAAGAACTTGGGTACTAATCTTAATAGGTGGAGACCCATCTTATTAAAAATAAAGTAGGATACATAAATAATGATAAAAATAAATAAAAAATTGATGAATTCCACTCTTATTTAAACCATAATGCAATTTAAACTATAAACTTAAACATATATTAATTATATCTCAAAATATCTATTTTATCTATGTTTTCAAAAAAAATACCAAGATAAGTTTTAAAACTGTATCAAGTTTTCTAAACAAACAAAGTTATTCCCAATAGTCATCTGGATCTAGTAAAACCTCTATAACAAGTTTATGTTGATAAAAAAACATTATATTCCATTTTAGATGCAAGAAAAGGCAGTAATTTGGTGCCTATCTTGAATGTATCATCATCAATTTCCAACTCCACCCTTTTAAGCCTCCTAAGCTCATTAGGTGCTTTGGATTATTTCCCTTTTCCAATAGTGTTCTTCTCAATAACATGATCAGGGATATTAACATATTTCCTCTTACTGCCAAATCCTTGACCCCTCAAATTCAACCTTGTAGACCTCAAGATTGGTTCATTATGAGCCCCTAAAAGGTTCAATCTCTTATACTTCTTACCAATTTTAGTATTTGATGGAGCAAGGGTATTTGAGAGAGTGACAATGTTTCTAAGGTTCTTAGCATGAACTTACTATCTATTTAATTAGTTTTCCAACTGATTGTCAAGAAATTTATGGGTAGGGAGTGGCTAGTCAATTGGTTCTCCTCTAAAAATTAGTGGCTATAACTATAGATAATGATCATGTTCAGGATGATATTTAAGAACATGTGAAGAACTACTTTGAGATTGAGCATGGGCTTTGACTCTTTGCCCTTGAAATCCCCTATGACCTCTATGGCTTCTAAAACCACCATAACCTCTATGAATAGGAAGGGAATTTAGGACATTCCAAAAATCAAGATTAGAAGCATAAAAATAAATGGACATTCTTTTACCCTAAGGGAATATATGCCCAAAATGTCTAGCATGAAAACCAACCCCAATAGAGCTTAGACTATGGTTTGACTGACTTCCTTAGTTTGACCTTTGACCCCATCCTCCATCATTACTATTCTATGCTGGTTGTTCTCACCTAGAAATTTTGAAATAAAAAATAATCTAAAAAGACACCAAATTTAAATTCTAATCTTATGACCAAAAATTATTCATGACCCAAAAACATTTCTCATCACTATATTATATCTAAAAACCCAAATTAATTTTCATATTTAGAATAAAACCAATTTAATTCTCAAATTATTTCCACATTTGAAACTAAATTATTCTAAGGAAGCATTAAAAAAAAATTATACAATTGAGGAAATAATTAATCACATCTAATTTACTACCATATTTACAAACTCTATCATGACTAGAAACATTCAATAAAATTTTCAACTCAAAACCAGAATCTAAACTACGTCAAAATCCACAAGAAAACTATGGTGAAAATAAACTAAAAGTAACTTTCAACTTGTTTCATACTATTACTTGTATATACAATAATTTCAATTTATTTTCATATTCAACATCCCAACACTGAAACCCAATAATCCATGTGAATAAACCAAACTAAAATGTCCAAACCTGAAAACCCTTGACAAATAATTTATTTAAAATTTTTTTTTTACATGTCAGTTATCTTTAACTTTCTTTACT
Organism: Torreya grandis; assembly: GCA_037957365.1. Taxonomy (NCBI): domain Eukaryota; kingdom Viridiplantae; phylum Streptophyta; class Pinopsida; order Cupressales; family Taxaceae; genus Torreya; species Torreya grandis. The sequence continues at coordinate 151,811 of JARHVA010005911.1, read as the reverse complement.
CATGCAACCAAATTCATTATAGATTTGCAATTAAAGATTGTAAATATGATATATGCAATAAAAATAGGAATGAACCCTTATACATGCATGAAATGAAAATATCATCTACTATGTTTAATACTAACATTACACAGTCCATGTCATCTAAAAAATAAGAAGAGATGGTAATGTAAAAAGGTAGATAAAACCCTATATTTAGAATGACAATAAACTATTCTTCCCAGGCCAAGTCTAAACTACCACATGAATCTCTAAACTCTTGAGAAATATACAATATGAAACCTACATACGTATTTTGAACCTCAAATATTCAGACATTGATCAACATAGTTTATAAAAACCCATATCCAAATTATTGCATATATAAGGTATCACCCAACTAAGAGAATGAGCAGGCTTCATCAAAATTTCACCAAACAGAATAAAATATTTAAAAATTGGAATGAAACAACCTTCTTGCAATCCATGACCAAGAAAAACATTCAATGTTTTAAATACCCCAATTACCAATATATGCAAAACTTGAAAAGAAACAATCAAATATTTTTAAACCACAAACTCCCATTTTTAAGAAATGTCAACTGCATGCATATTTACCATATTTACATTTAATATATAAAACACTCAAATGCAACAACTTCTCAAGCCTCAAAATGAATTGAAAACAAAACCTCCATACCTAAAATCAATTTTGAAACCATGTTCGAATCTCTTTGCTCACCCTTCTTTTTACAATTTTCATCAAATAAAATTTTGATGCTACCAAAGCTTTCCAAAATTAAAACTGAATCAAGAAAACCAACTTTTATTTTCCAACCTCAACTCATAATTGCTTTGGGATACATAATCACTTCCCATTAGTCCTTACTAATTCTTGCCAAAGTTAGTAGTTCACTAACCTATTTCACCAAACTATCAAAGTTAGCATTCACCAAAACTTCTTACCAAATTCCATGCTAAACAAAATGCTTTGAGGAGATAAGTGTGGCATTAATGCACACCTTACATCCAAGATTTACATGATGTGAAACATCTAAAAACACTAAATGATAATGCCAACTTGAATAGGCTTCAATTCCAAAATTTGCCAAGTCACCCTTGTAATCCTACTAGCATCAACCTTATTCTAAGTATGCATGACAACTCATCTCATGAGGACAAAATAATGTTTATATATCATTCAAACATTATAAATCATGAAAAATAAACCATCTCCCATGGTCCCTTTAATTCATAATCATAAAATTATGATCTTATAAATATTTAATCCCATATGTATTTAGAAATGAGCCATGACAAGGTCCATGCCATTAATGGAAAGCTAAGCTTAGTAAACCTACACAAAATATTATAATGAACCATCATTTCTTTAGTAAAATCATTATTTTTATGCATGTAAGGATGAATACAATATCATTCTTATGGGAAAGTTATAAACATCTAAAAAATATATTCTTTGATTCTTGAAACTATTTTAAAATTCCAAAGTGATAATCATACATCTAAAACTAAATGAGATAGATTTATTTGATCAAGAAAAACACATTACAGTGCAAATTCCTTGTTATAACCTGATCAATTACTAATGTTCTAAAACAACATTCATTAAACTATCAAGATGAACAAGCCATATTTAATCCATAAATAATAACTAAATCTTATGACTATAACTGATATAGAATTATATCAAAAGTTGTAACAACTATATTAGAATTGAAATGCAATACTTCCAAACATATCACTAAAATAAATCAAATGTATATGAATTGAAACTACCAACTAAACTATAATTGATCACGAGTATAAAAATATATGCATATTTTATTCATTCATCCACTTTGATTTTCAAAACCACTGAAACAAAAATGGAATCATCAATCAATCATATGATTTCATAATAAAAATGCATCTACTAATATTTTTAATAAATAAGGGTCCCTGACACAGTTTTAGGATTTATGACTAGGTCATCACTATGGCAAAAAGTATGATTTTGAATTTTAGAGGGCTATAGAAAATAAACATAATAGGGTATTCTATTTTCAGTGTCTAACCCTAATTCTAGCTTGACATCTTGGTTTATCATTTATATAAGTTTTCATATGAATTAATTACTCATAAAGGACTAACATCTAATTAATAATCCTTAATATCCATTTTGAAATTATCAAACTTATTCTTCAAGAATGATAAAACATATGATAACATTTTTAAAATAGCTAGCTAAAAACCATTTACTGAGATAATCCACTAAAACTCATCTAAAAATGAAATGTTCCCTTAACTTACCAAAATTCAACTAAAAGAGAAAAATATGTAGATAAATAAATTAAAAATGATTTTTTTAAAAAATAATCCATCTAATATCAAATAAAAATTCTAAATTCTAAAATTAATCAGTTCCAATTGAAAAATATTATCGATTTTTTAAAATTTCCTGAGCATCAAAAGTAAATAAAACAAAAACTAGCTTATTAATCATCTGAAACCAAATCAACTAAAGGAACTCCTTGTTTATGATAATATTATGTGTAATTAATAGGTATATTAAATATATTAATACTAGTAACACATTTAAAATCATCATCTAGTTCCAACTTAATTTTATTCATAATGTGAGTTATCAAACAAAGGGATGAAGCAATACTAACATGTTTATGACTCAAGAAAGAAACATTGGTTTGGTCAATAACATGATTTTAAGCTTCAAGAGTCAACAAGGTATTATTTTAAGGCCTAGGGTCAAAAAATGGATTACTTTGAGTTTGAATATAAGGTGTTGAAGTTTTTAAAAAATAATGTACAAAACCATGAGATATCCAATTACCTCTATGAAAATATCACCAAGTATGAGAACCACATGATGACAAAAAAATATAAGGCATGTAATTGAACATATCAAAAAATTAAGGATCAACAACTTTAAATTTAAGGGAAACATGAGTTCCATGACTAAAACCACATCTAAATATGAAAGAGGCCCTTGGGACCCTAAATAGTATGCCCTAATATTTTTCTCAAGCATGTGACATAGTCTCATTTGGTTGAGATATTCCCCAAATATTACCATTATCAGTAATATGATAAATTATATGTAAAACTAAAATTTAATTTTGAAATGGATATGGAAAAGATCAATAAGATACATTTCAAAAATAATTGTCATCTCTAAAACTTATACTAAAAAAGAGTAAAAATTTCAAATGAACTTAAACCTTCACAACTTATTTGAAAATATCTCATTGTTTTCTCAAAATAAATTATTTTTAACTATTTATAGAAGTTAAAACCTTTATTTTTAAAAAAATATAGAAACTTAAAAATACCATAATAAGGTTTTGTACTATAAAATTAACCAACTGATCCACAATTTATCACTAAAAAATCAAGAATCTAAGTGAAATTGTCACTATTTCCACAAAGGTTTAAGGATCAGTATGTAATGAAAAATATTATAACAATTTGAAATGAATTATATCTCAATTAATAACCTTCAAGTAGGTATTTTCTCTCATAAATTTCTTAGAATGAAAATCCAATGTGAATTTTGAAACAAACCAAAATTATTTCATTGTGTTAATACTTGCATCTAGAATGATAATATATCATAACAAAATGGCAAAACTTCTAAAAAAAATGAACCAAAAGTTCATGTAGAGTTTCAAAATAATCATATCACATTAATTCAAATACATACATGCATTAAAACTTCAAACACATAATAACCTCATATATATTTTTAATACACCATATCAATACTATCTTCATGCATAACTCAAAATTATGTATAATAAACTTAATACCACTAAGAATGTCCAATAATGACTATAAAAATATTATAAAACTTTATATAAAATGATATGAATTCAAAAATGATGAATATAAGAATAAAGATACATTTTAAGGTATTAAATTATATGATATGAACCAAAATCCAAATATTCATATATAAACTAAGTATCATATCTAACTTTTAAACCACTTATCTTCTAGAATGAATACAAATATAATTCAAACATCACATAGATTTGAATGTGTAACCATGAAAACCTATATTTACAAAAAAACCAAAATGATAATTGCACCAATAATCTATTACTGATATGACTTATAAAATGCATGCAAAGTGAAACATTATAAACTTTTCACTCAAATATATGTGAACTATGTAATACTATAACTATTAAAATCCATATTTATAAAACAACCAATATGACATGCACCAATAAACTATCACACAAATGAGTAAGAAGTTTGCATGTAGAATTTGATCTTATGAATTTTCATACCTATAAATATATCTATACTATTAAAAAATTCCTTTTATCAACTCTACTTTAAATGAAAAAAAAATAAAATTGTATTATTCTAACTATAACCTTATTGTAATAAAAAATCATACACAAATTTCAAACTCAAAATATATGCATGTAGATAATGAAATAAATGACTAAATATTCTTCATGTAACAAGATTCAAAAATAACTTTTAAGAGTTATACTTTTATAAAATTATTAAAAGTATCAAGTAAATCCTTTCGAACCTTGATAATCAAATACTATGATTTTAGAGAAAGATACATTTAAAAATAATTTTGACTTAAAGACCACATGCAAGTTTTTAAAGTAAAGTCTTAAGTTTAAAAATTAAATATGAGAGACTGAAGATCCAAAACCATACATAAATTCATGCACACAACTACATGATAACATAATCCTTCAAGCTTGATAAAAACCAAGAAAATAATAATACCCAAATTCATTTGGATAATTACTAATGTGCTTGAGGAAGATAATAATCAATTTTCAAAATAAATAATAAGTCTGATTTATATTTGTAGAAGATTAACACCATTTACATAGGATATATAATCAAATTCAAACACAATATATTATAATATTCTATCTCATTATTATTTCGTACACAAATTTCACAAGTACATATAGGCTATCAAGCTCCTATAAATGAGGAAATAGCTATAACAATAATCTCCACAATTCACTCATAAAGCTATATACAAAATATATTGTTACAATAATAAATATGAATAACTAATAATATAACCTATTAAACATAATAAAACCACTCATGTAAATAATTATTTACCAAATAAAATAATAATTTAAAGACTAAACTCTAACATTCCCCCTTAGTGTTTACATGGGGAGAAAGCATATCTCAAGATCTAGAAATATAATTATATTCTAATGCATATTTTTAGGTCTACATACTACTATATAATTCTTGTTGTCTGGATCTTGCTACACATGACCACTACTATACAAAGAACACATCCTATATTTATTCTATGTGAATGAAACAAATGTTTCACTAGCTGATCATCTTCATAAATAAGTATGATAGCGGATATCTATAGTCAAAGTATTTCTATAGTTATCTATCCTCCTATAAACTATTTCCATATTCCATGATATCTACACTTTTTTCCCCAATACAACAGGTAATTGAAGACACTCTTTTATTTTTAACATAATGTAATACTATAAAATAAAATATTATGAGGAATAAATCCTCATTTTCATCTTCTGTATCCTCTATCAATGTTTATTACCACCCAAACAAAAATAACATAGATGATTTTCATAGCCACTAAATGTATGCAATCAAAAATGCTTCATGTCTATAAATCAATCCTAGCTCGAATAAGATAGAGCATACGAACACTTTTGATTGAGGATACACTTATTAAGTGGGAGCATGATCAATATAGGGATCTATTAGACTTGATTAGGGTATCATTTGTCACAACATATCATGTTAAGAAGGGTTCCAAAGTCTATAGTCTAACACAATTACATAAAAAACTTAATAGAGTCCTAAGATTTAAAATATTCACTTATTCTAACAATAATAAATTAAATCTAATCTAGTGCACACCAAAGCTTGTGGCATAAAGTGGGGGTTAGAAATAATAAAACAACTAAACTAAACATGTATTAGAAGACATATACTCATGTCAATGTATATGGAATACTAATATATGGGAAAATAATACAAATGCATTATCTATCTACTCTTATAAAGGAGAAATAAAGTTAGGAATACTTACCTTTGAAGATGAACCTGTTGAGCCTTAATCACTTCCTCGGACAAGGTGCTTCACAAGAGATTTTTTTGGTATGTATGGATAACAAATATAAATAAGCTTGAGGATACACAACCTATCTAATAATCCAAAAGACTTCTTGACAAGATAAGATACATATCTCCAAAGAAATTATGAAACCTTAAGATTTATTCCTCAAGAAAAATCATCAATAAGAATATGTTCACTCACATTTCTTCACTAATAATTCTTCCCTTATGAAATAGTGGGAAATGAAATTGTGTATATAGGTAGATTTTAACCTAAATCCTCTTAGGAATGTTCACTATACAAGGTTAACCTAGTTGACCCTATGTGTTTTTAGGGATAAATCACTAGGTTTGAGCTAGGTCAATCGAAATAATAACAAGCTAAGAAAGTGAAAAAATACCCCTAAATTGTACTGGGTTGACCTAGTAGACCTAGTGCCATTGACTATCCTAAAGAGAGTTAAGGTAAGAAAATGAGGATAAAAAGAGGAAAATGACTAGAATGGGTAGGATTGAGAAGAAAAAACTTAGGGTAAATGGTTTTTAGGATAAAAGTGTGTAGATAACAAGTAGGAAAAGGAATAACAATCTTATAAATCACCAATAGTCTACCCATCCCTTTCTCGATTCACCCCTTAAGGCATGCACTCAGAAAGATTGAGACTCGATAGGTTCCTACAAGATGAAAAGTGTGAGTAATCAATAAAAGTTTGAAAATATTATGTGTATACATATGCCCTACATTAATCTCATCACATGTCATGTAAGTGCAACATGGGATGGTTCTTTGAGATAAAACATGATAACACACAACATTAATGCTAAGTAAAGTTTAGTAAGTAACAAATAAGATAAATGAAAGGGGTGAATTGAAAAACACATACCCTTACTTACCTTAGTTCTATAGATAAATAAGTATATTTCAAGATAAATGAAGGCATCTAATGTGAAGAACACTAGGTGAACTTGTATAATTTAGTGCAAAAAAGCCAAAAATTAAAATTTTCAAAAAATAGGCATATAAAGATTAGTAGAGATAAATATTTTAGGAAAATTGGAAAATTAGGATTATTAAGGAAAGTCTTATAAAATTGAAGATAAATAAATGACAAAGGATGGAAAATGAATGACAAATGATTGATAAATAAATGACAAATAATGGGAAAATGAATGTAAAATAGAAATGACAAAAAGGAATGTCAATATAAGATAAAGCTAACAAAGATATGGAAAAAGGTGAAAAGTAACCTTATATAAGATAGGAAAAAATGAAAACATGAAAGAAAAAAAATGAAATGTAATCCAAGATGTGAGACAACCATGAATAAGGAATATAAAAAAAACATGTAAGAATGGAAAATGGGTGTAGACTCCATTGTCCACAATACAAGGGTAGAAAAAAAATGACAAATGAAAGAAAAGAGTGATCCATAGTTACTCAAACATGTTATTTTTATCTAAGGATAGATAAAACTAAAATAAAGTAATGTTAGCATGTTTTTAAGAGGTGAACAAGAAGGGAGTATAGAAGAAGGGAAAACAAATTTGGAATCACAATTTATCTATCAAGGGGGCAAATGAAATGGGTAGAGGGGAGAATGAAAGAAAAACTAAGGTAGAGGAACTCTTTATCAAATTAAAGAAACTCAAATTAGGGTTGTAAAAACAAGAGTAATATCAACCTTAAATACTCAAAATAACTTCTCTTAGCTACACAAGTATTAGGTCAACAAATGGAGTATATAGATCATCCCATGAAGGCTATATGTATGAAAATCAAAATGGACCTACCTCCCCACAATGTGTTCCCCATTATTCAAGACCCCCTATAGAGTATTCAGTCTACTATGAAGATTGGGTAATTGTACGAGAAAGTAGGTAGCACCATAGAGTTTTTTGAAATCCCTTATTCTAATCTACTAGCCTATCACACCCCAAATGACCTCAGATTTATGTGAGATTGACTATGGAATTTGAGCTTTTATTAGAGATAGGAGATGTGATTGGAATCACATATTTATGTATCAATTTGAATTTTGAGATTTGTATGTTTATTTTTAGATATCATTGAATTTTATTTCAAATGATTTAGCTTTTAACTTTCTTGATGCATTTTTCTATTCTTCCTCCATATGGATTTGGAAAACCAAACATGGGTGGTAAATATGAATTTCATTTGAATACTTGGGACAAGGTTGCTAAGATAAAGAAACTTCAAAGAGTGTGGGGTCTAAGAGCCTCATAAATATAGGTAAAATAAAAGTGATATCTTTAATTTGACATTGTTTTATCTAATGAGGAGATGAAAGGAAGGGGAAATCAAGAGGAATGGCACATAGAATAATTTGAATTACCTCAAATCACAAAAAATGTGACAATGGGAAAAAATGGATATAATGATATCAATGGGTGATTCCTTGTCATAAGAATGAGGGAAATGGAAGAAAACATGCTAATAGATATTTTTTATTCAAACTTCATCTAACAATAGAAGCAAAAGCTACAGTTAAGAACAAGGATTGAGAACATGAAAAGGTGGTAATTTTATGAGGGTGGTTAGATCCTATCCATGGTCTTACACTATAAACTCATAAAATTAAAAACCCAAAATGGTGAAAAAATAGAAATGTCAAAAGAGAAATAAGACTATGGTACATCAAGAAGTAAATTCTAAATAAAGGGGAAAAAATGAGCATAAAGATACTAAGGCAAAGAGTGACATAAAAAGATAAAGATATACAGGGAATAAAAATGAAAACAAATGCCAAATATGATGTGTAATAAAATCAAATAACCCAAAGGAAAATAATGATGCTAGTAAAATTAAAGTAAAGGAATGAAATAAATGCAAGCAAAAAAAAGAAACATGAGAAAAAAAGAACAAGTAAGATCTATGCTAATTTTGTATCAAAGATGAACATGTGAAATGCAAGTTTATAAGTCTTGAAAGGTTTCTTGAAGTTGAATTTGGTTGGTATTATGCATTGGAAAATAAGAGTGGACATCAAAAGATGCCCCAAAGGGTAATGTGTTGTAGGATGGGCATCAAAAGATGCCTCAAAGTCTAAAAGGACATGTGGATGGGCATCAAAAGATGGTCTAACATATGAGTTGGATTGAGGTAACATTAAACTATTAAAATGGTTTGTATTAGGTTGGTAGGTGCATTTGGAAATAGATAAATGTGTTGGTTTTTTAGATTTTAAGGAATTTAAATGTGGCATAGGATGTGTAAGAAAGGTATGAAGAAGAAAAAGAGGTAAAGGAGGACCATGGATGATATGCTTTCGAATAGGAATTAGAACTAGGTACTCCTTTGGTTCATGTGGACTAAGAGGTTGAGGTTAAATGGATGTAATGATATTTTTAAAGTTGTTCACATTATCTATCCTTTCCTAATTGGTGTAGGAAGAATGATCAATTATGTTTTGAACAAAATTAGTAGACGAGGTTTGTTTATTAGGTAGTTGATGTTGGTGTGATTCATATTCTTGAGATTAAATTTGAGAATCTTGAAGATATATTTGATAATGTTATTTTGTGAGAATATCAAGATTTAAATGTGGAAAAAGCAAATAAAAACAATAAAATGGTGAAGATCATGATAAGGGCCTATAGTAGCATACGAACAATAAAAATTATCAAGATTGTACCATTTTCGAGGAGGTTTGGAAGGATCAAAACTCATGGGTTTAGAGGGTGGTAATTTATTCTTAAGTTGTTCTAGACTCAAGGGTGGGTGGTTTTGGTTAAAATTAGTTGAATTAGATGCTCTACATTGAGGTTGGGGAGACTTGGATGAATCAATGGTATGAGAAGAATATTGGAAAGATAATTTAGTATTTGTTTGAGGTGTTTCAAATTGAGTCATAATAAAGTCTTGCCTTTTTGTTTGGTCTAAGGCTTCTTCTAAAGTTTTAGGTGAAAAGATTCAAACTTTTTATTGAAGGGATGATTTAAGAGCTATGATAAATAGTTTTAAAAGAGTATCATCATCCATGTTATGGTATAATTTATGAGAAAGATAATTCCATAATTTTATGAAAGTATGAGTAGATGCATTAAGAAGTTGTTTGGCATTGATGAAATAGATAAGGTAATTTTTAGGAAGGTCATCATGTTGGAATTACTTTACTAGAGCATTGACTAAATCCTCTAGTTGTGAGATGGAATGTCTAAGAAGTTGGTTGTACCATTAAAATGCATCACAAAAAAAGGTTTTGGCTAAGATCTTGGTGGTATAAAAGGTGTTAGTTTTGACCCATTCCTTATAGAGATTACCAAAATATTTAAGAAAGATAGTAGGGTCCTTAGTCCCATTATATGTGATGGTTGGAGAAATGTTTCCAATATCTATGGATGAAATTAATGGGGATAAAGGTTCATTTTGAAGATGTTAAAGCATTTTGTTATTCATTAGAGGTTGAGGGATGATATTTCCATTGGTATCTCTAAGAGGAGGATGGATAAAATTTTGATTTGGTTGAGACATGATGACTTGAGGTGGTTAACTAATCATGTTGCATAAATGTTGTTGCATGTTCATCATTTGAGATTGATTGGAAGTTTTTATGATGTTTATTTTTTATATGACTTGTGATAGAAGTTGAGTTTTATCAATACATGGATTGGTGTTTGTAGGAGGAGGATTATTGGTATTGATAGGAGGAGGATTGGTAATGTTGGTAGGAGGAGGATTCTTTGTAGGTGGAGGATTCCCAAAATTAGTGTTAGTTATCTTAAGAGTGGTAGAAGAAGAAGGAAGATTAGTCAAGCCACCATTATTATGAGGAGTGTAAATAGCATTATCATAAAGATTATTGAATAATTGGAAACAATCTATATTATCAATTTGAGTGGTTTTAACCATGCTACTTTGGGAATTGATAAGGCTTGGTGATCTTGTTATGGGTATAACAAGAGGATTATGAACATTAGTTGTAAGAATATGACTATTTATAGAAGATGGATTAGTTGATGGAATATTCCCAAAATTGGTATTGAGAGGAAGATTAAGATGAATGACATCAAATACATTGCATTTCTTAGTGAGTGGTTTTAGTTTAGGAGAAGGTGAAGGAAGAAATTGGATAGTTTTATCAAAAGTAATAAAATAAGTGATATCATTATCCAAATTCTTGATTATGCAAAGTTCTAGGACTAAGGGAAGGCTAAAAAATTTCATCATGATAAAACAAGACTAGATAACCACACAAAGAGAATAAAAAGTGATAAAAAATAGTACAGGGTCAACTGGGTTGATCCTATACAACAAACAGGGGTTGAAAATGGTCTATAAATAGTATAGGGTCAATTAGGTTGATCTTGTATAGAAAAAATAGACTAAACAAGGTCTGTAAATAGTATAAGGTTGATTGGGTTGATCCTGTATAGTGGAAAAAGGCTAAAAAAGGTCTATAGATATTATAGGGTTGACTGGGTCGATCTTGTATAGTGAATAAAGGCTAAAAATAGGTAGATTCCTTATTTTGCTTATATCTTTATTTCTATTCATCTATTTTTCAAACCATAAAATGTGTTGGATTCATGATGACATAGGGAAGATAAGAATTTTGATAAATTTTTTTGAATTAAAATAATATAACTTTTTTTAAGTAATGTAAATAAGTAAATATTGAAAGGAAATAGACAATCAATTGGATTAATGCTAGCCAATCTAATTGAATCACACAAAAAAAAACCTTGAACTAACACTAACTAATGTAATTTTTCACACATAAAATTGAACAAAGAACAAGCAATCAAATTAAAAAGTAAAGAGCTAACTAATTGGTCAACCTCAATGTTTATTATATCATTAAGATATGATTTTAAATGTGATGAGAATTTGTCTATAAAAAGCTACTAGATAGTAATCTAAGGATGGTTTTAGGTAGTTTAGGCTAAAAGGGACTATGGTAGAAATGATACAAGATTAGTATTAGGGCCTACCCCCTCACTTCACACACTAAAATGATAAGGGTGTTAGGTTCTTAGCTAGAATATACCATTAACCATGATTTATACTTGACCAGAGCATTAAGTCAGCTTCCCCCTTGGTGATGAAATACAAGTAGGTTGGCTTGAGGTAGATAAACTTTTATAGTGCTTGTTTATATTTTTGTAATTTGTCTGTGTGTGTATAAAATATAAAGATTGAAACTAAGTGATTAATTAAAAATCCCCTAATTAGACTATGTGATCTATTCTAAGAATCCAAACAATATTAAAATAAATATGTAAGCTAATTACTAATAGATATAAGGTTAATTCTAACTTAAAACAAGGTATAGTGTTAATCCTATATGCACAAAATATAAATGGGGTCAATAAGGTTGAACCTATACTATGGAATAAAGGTCTAAAAATGAACTTGGTGGGTAGAGTAGATCTAGTTATTTTAGACAACATACAAAACATCGAATTAGGTCAGTAGGGTTGATCCAATTAACTGTACCATGGTAGTTTTAAAGATTGAAAACTATGAAAGGAAAGATAGAAAATAAATAAATAAATAAATAAGAAGAAAGGAAACTTGGTGGATCAAATATGCAATGAAGGAATATTGATAATGAAGAACCTTGAGGTGTGTTTGATAAACCTACAATCTGGGTCAATAATATCGATCAAGCTATGTAGAAACCTGCTATAAAGTGCTAAAACTATAAGGGGTCAACTAGGTCAACCTAATAGGTTAAACTAGATGTCTAAAAGGATATAAAATTATATTAGGTTGACTGGGTTGATTTAGTTTCCTATTCCTAAAAACCTATGCACAAAGATAAATAACTGGGTCAACATGATCGATCTAGTATGTCAAAATATATGATAAAAATGATGATTAAAATAATAAAAATAAGTGAAATAAATCTTGCAAGTGTTAGTTTCATGTTGGGTTCACTAGAATGTATGTAATAAAAAATGCATCATGTTTATAAATCAATCTTATCTCAGAGAAGATAGAGCATACCTAAACTTCTGATTGGGGATACACTTGTTAAGTGGGAGCATGACTAATATAGGGATCCACTAGACTTGATTAATGGATCACTTGTCACAACATATCATGTTAGGAAGGGTTTCAAAGATTACAATCTAACACAATCACACAACAAACCTAATGGAGTCTTAAGGTTTAAAACATTCATTTATTAGAACAATAAGAAATTAAATCTAATCTAGTGCACACCAATGTTTGTGGCATATAGTGGGGGTTAGAAATAAATAAAAAAATAAACTAAAAATGTATTAGAATACATATACTCACATTAATGTATATGGAATCTTAATACATGGGAAAAGAATACAAATGCCTTATCTATCTACTCTTACAAAAGAGAAATAAAGTTAGGAATACTTACCTTTGAAGATGAACCCACTGAGCCTAAATTTATCCCTTGGCCAAGGTGATTTGTAAGAGATTATTATGGTATGTAAGGATAACCAAGATAAATTAGTTTTAAGCTACACAACCTATCTGAGCATCCAAAATATTTTTCCACAAGATAAGATCCATATCTCCAAAGAAAGTATGTAACCTTAAGCTTTATTATTCAAGTAGAATGGTCAATAAGTAGATGTTTTCTCACATTTATTCACTAATAATTATTCTCTTATGAAATTTTGGGAAATTAACTTGCATATATAGGTAAATATTTCCATAAATCCTCCCAAAAATGTCAGCTATACAGGGTTGACCTAGTTAACCCAATGTGTTTTAAGGGACAAATCACTAGGTCTGAGCTAGGTCGGTTGAAAGGATAACAATATAATAAATTGAAAAATATCCCTAAACTATACTGGGTCAACCTAGTACATTTGACTGTCCAAAAGGGAGTTAAGGCAAGAAAACAAGGATGGAAAGAGGAAAATGACTAGAAAGGGTAGGACTGAGAAGAATAAGCTTAGGGTAAATTATTTTTAAGAGATAAGTGTGTAGATGGAAAGTGTAAAAAGTAAAAACAATCTTATGAATCACCAATGGTCTACCCACCCCTTTCTTGATTCACCACTTAAGGCATACACTCAGAGAGATTGAGACTTGATAAGTTCTTGTAAGATACAAAGTGTCAGTAATCATTAAAAGTTTGAAAATATTATGTGTATACACTAAATACTTCCCTTAAATTTAGTTGATTTAGATCAAAATACACCATAATAAAATGTGAAAAAGACACCACATAAAATATGTCATCAAATCATTTGGGCTCCTTTATTGGTGATTGATGAGAGGCTCTTGAAATCTCCTTCATCCATTACCTCTAGACTTCAACATTATATTTATTACTTATCTAATGAAGATTTGAAGTTCATATGTATGTCATTTTGAAGGTAATAAGGTCCCCTCCACAATATTTACACATTTTTCATTTGACTTAGGATGTTGCATATAATAAATAATGCATCCTTTATAATATAACAAAATAGACTTTGACAATATACTTTGATTTAGTCTCAATGAAATTGACTAAACTCATAATTATAAAAAAAATCCAATAATAAAATAGTAATATATAATTACTTTATGAAAACCTAAAAACAAATGAAAATCACACTACCTAAAGACAATAAACGAACTCTTTAAATATTTATAAACATAAATCACTTGAATTTCAAGAATAAATAAAATTATTAAACTAATACTATAAACTATAAAATCTCACAACTCAATACAAACCAACTTAAAAAATAAATAAATATAAAACTAACTTTGAACATACCCTAAATGTTTTTGGTTGTATTTTTTAATGACACATATGCTCCATAGAATATGAATGGTAGTGAATGCCAAAAAAGAGACTTTATGGCTAGATAAAATTCCACATGGATCTAAAAGATGAACTACGTATTAGATAAGTCTTAAGAATTTGTATAGAGATAAAATATATATGAAAAATGGCTATGAGGAGACTTGTATGCATGGTGAGTAGAGTTTAAAATAGTGTGACCTTATTTGATATGCTTCGAATCCCTTTTCTATTTAGATCTCATACAGAACTGGAACACACAGCTTGCCTACAATGCACAATAGTAAACAAGAATGCTAGATTTTAATAGCATATAGGTCTACTTACTCTTATCCATTACTAACAAAAGATTTAGAATAATATCCCAATGTTTATTATTAGATAGATATTTGAGGTGACTAATATAAAAGTAGAAAATGAATACACCTAGTAGTGAAAAGCAAGATTATAGATCAATAAAGTGCAAACAAATCTAGTATTTGATACCTAAATGTGTAATGCATAATGTAGAGATGTGAATTATGATCTATCATTTAAATTTTAATGGTAGTTAATTTAAAAGTGTGCCATATTGATGAATAAACTTAGGTGTTGTAAACTAGATATACAATTTTAGCTAAGCATTTCTATGATCTTTACTATATTGATTAAGCACTTCAAATAAATCACACCATCCTTAAAACACTTCTAATCATGAATCAAGGCATATGTTGACATGCATTTTCCCTTCAATTTTGATTATTATTTCATTTACAAGCAACCTGCTCTGATACCAAATAATAAATCTGGTTTAGATATGTAGAAGATTAACACCATTTACATAGGACAAATAATCAAATTCAAACACATATATTATAATTTATTTCTCAATATTATTTCATAAATGAATGCCATAAGTACATATAGGCTATCAAGGTCATATAAACTAGGATATAACTATAACAATACTCTCCATAGTTCACTCATAAATAAATAAATAAATATATATATGAAATATATTGTTATAACAACATATTCAAATAACTAAAAATATAACCAATTAATCATAATAAAACCACTCATGTAAATACTTATTTACCAAAGTAATACCAATATAAAGACTAAAATCTAATAACCAATTCATTCAAACATCACAACAACTACCCAAACAACATTTTTTTATGAAATACATAATAAGAGGGTTATATCCCCTTAAAAAAATATAAATATTCTACTTTTTGATAAAAAAATCATTACAAATAGGCCCTTTTAGGTTTTAAATAATCATACAAAAACAATAATTATATCATACATAGGAGAAAAATATCTTCTTAAGAAAACATTGGCTGTAAATCATCTAAAATAACCCAATAAAAATCAACAATTATCAAGTAATCCTTTTAAAACCTACGATCATGATGCAAAAAACATAGGCCATTCTTATAAAGGCCATAACTTTTGACTTGTAGATCTATTTGAGATCTTCCATGTGTGAAAATTATCATATCTAAGAGTTCAATGCTGTCCTAAGTCGATCTATCCACTTAGAGTTAATTTAAATATTTTTGGAAGCCATATGTGATCATTTAAGGGTCCTAAGTTAATGTTTAATGATTTTTTTGAGAATTTTTTATTTTTATAAATTGTATATTTTTTGGAACAGACATCAAATTTAGTTGAATTTCATCCCATAGGCTAATTTTAGTGTTTAAGATATTTTAGGAGATTTTTAGAGCTGCATGCGCTTGCATGCAAAACTTACTATAAATAACAACTACTAAAAACAAATGTTTTTTTTCTTGTATTTTAGTTTTTTTAGAATTTTTGCATGTCAAATATAAATTCTAAGTTGAGACTTATTTAAGAATGGTTTGGGTTTGTAATTATTTCAATTTATTCAATACGAATCAATTCTGAGTATTGTTTCAAGATTTTAGCCTATTGGTAATTTTATTGTCTTGATAGTTTTTGGGTTCATTAGATGAACATCCTATATTATTCATATAATTAAATTGACCAAAAATTTCAAAATCTTGCCTCAAAAAAATGGAATATTTAATGTTCCATAGGGAAGCTTTCTTAGGAAAAAATGATCAAATGAAATAAATACAATAAGTTATACCCATCCTTAGATCACATCAAATTCAGGCTTAAGATCCAAGTGGCTCATTGATTTCAAAGAATGTATGTGATATGGTAGTGACTACCTTAATTATATCTAAAATATTACTAAAAATATTTAATAAAACAATCTTATTAACCTCACCAAGTTCATTTCCAACAATGTTAACTATCGTAAAAAAACCATATCCAAGTTTTTTTCCAAATATATATATCCAACCAAAATCCATGTGCCAACTAACATTTATAATTTTTAAACATGAACTTGATAATAATACAACCTTATCAAACTTACAATAGTATTTATAGGAGTTAAAATTTCCTTTAATTCATATAAACTAAAATCAAATACTTATCAATGATCTCATAAATAATTAAACACCAAGCTTATTCAAATTCCCTTTGAAATAAAGTACATACCACCATATCAAATGCCAAAAAAAAAAAGTCCAACATTAACAAATTTCCTAGGTTGAGAGCATGTTCAATAATAAAATATGACCATCATGACTATGACTATATTCATTGATCAAACATTCAACATAAATATATTTAATGAATATAATAAACATGATTGTATTTTTAAAAAAGAGGCACTTAAATTATTATCTTAGGTATGTTTAGGTTTCTATAATGGCATTAGGGTTTGGTAATTTATTAATTTATATTTCAAAGAATACCAAAGTCATCAAAACTATGAAGATCATTTCAAGATATACAAGTTATATTTGTATTTGAGACAAATGAAAAGAATATTGAAGTTAATTAACTATGAAGAACTTGTAGGATGTATCTTTGGTTTGTGCATTTGAAGCCAATATTCCATGATAAAGTATCAAAATTAATATATTTTTTGCCTCAGAATAACTATTGTAGAGATGATAAATTTACTCAATAAGAATAATTTTTTTCATGTAAACTATTATAATGTTTATTGTAATAAAAAAATTATTGGATATTTGACCCAACATGTTTATCATAAAACATAATTATTTTACACTATTTTCAATCATCATTATTTAAAAATACAATGAACATGAAAACAATATTGGATTGGATAAAGATTGTTCAGATAACATGAAACAAAGAATGGGATATAAATGGTTGGGAATTTTAGGGTAGATGAGCACTATTATAATAGCCTAGAACATAAAATTTTAAATCAAATTATGCTTCTAATATAAGTATTTATAGTTTTAATTAAAAGATCGTTAATCCAAATAGACTAAGAAATTAATCATTGATAAAAAAATTCTTACTATCATATTGAGATTACTCAAATTTGTTCGTATGAAGGATATTTCATAAATCAAGTTGGGATATTAATTTTTCAATAGACACATCAAGTATAAAATAGAAAAAAAAAAATAAAGTATTAACAAAATAAGAAAAGCAAATAAAAATAAAATTTGAAGATATCTGTCTTAGAAAACTTTTAAATGATGGCCATTTACTATATGATGTAGAAAATTTATATCTTGGTATTACAAGTGTAAAGTATTTTATCCATTGAAAAAACTTTTTCTAGATGGTCCTAGTCATAAAGAATCAAACTTATGATGTTTTCTAGGTTTTTCATGATCTTTATCCCAATATAAGATTGTGTTACCAACATCGAATACTTTCTTTAAAACCTTCTTATCAAATAAATTTTTAAGTTTTAATTTATATTTTTCAAAAAACTTTAATGTAGTAGCTTTTTTATACTCATAATATTTTTAATTTTATCATTTACTAGTTATTTATCTTGTAGGGTTTGTCGACACAACAATCTCCTTAAGTGTACACCTTAAATGGTAATAGAAATGGGATGGGATAGGCACATGGTAGTTTGTGAGATATGTTGTTATTATATCATAATCACACCATTAATGTTATCATTTTGACCTCTTCAAAGTTTCTATCCATCTATCTCTCATGTTTATCTCTTATCTATATTTGTTAGCTTCCCTATATCATATAGTATAAGACTAAACGATACCATATTTTGTGTGGATTCATCCTTCATGTACTATATCAACCAACATGATATAGGTTATATTTTATTTTCTAACATTTATACTATATCATCTTGGCCAAACCATTCTATGTTAGATAACATCTTAGTTTTGGGTATTATATCACTACAAATAAGGGTCATATTTCATTCATATTATATCATATACCATTTATTCCCTCATGCATCTAACCTAAGTATAATTTTAGAGAGTTAGTGTATTATAACATTATCTTTATGATTCTTATCTTGTGGTTTCATTGAAGCTTAATAAGATGATTCATTAGGAGTTTATAGACAAGGATATCTTAGGTGTTCAACTAACAATTTAAGGTCTTCAACCTAAAACATATCTTGAAAATATCTACTTGAGCTAAGGGGTATATTGAAGCATTGATAGACTGACCTCAAGTTAATTATTTCAATCACTATACTTTCTCCTTTATTTATTTATTAGATTAGATAATTCTTGTTGATTTATGGATGAATGTAGGGGTATAATTATTTAGGATTTATCATATTAAATAAACTAATATAGCTATAGGATTCTTTATAATTTCCATAAATCACTTTAGGTTACATAAACATTCATCTATTTGACCATTCAACCTTACCCATTTATAATCATTCTAACCCACCCTTAGTTTAGTATTTTAATTTACAACCATATAATATCTTTATTGAGATTTAGTAATAGATACATAATTTTGTCATAGGCTTAGAATTTTAATCCTTTCCTCTTATCATTCATGTTTCGATTAACTTTCTATGATATCTATGTAATTCATTTTATCCCTACCTAATTATCCAAGTATCACATGATCTATTTGATTTATCTTATTCAAGTTATATTATTTTGAGATAAAGAGGATATTTTTAGGTAATCCTATCCCTTATATTCATTTTTTTGAACCTAAAATTAATATTATCCCTTATTTGGTTTGATAAATTTCATTTTTTCATTAATATTCTTAGTAAAATCATCAAAATAATAATTCATATTTTATTATAGCTATATTGGCTAGCATGATATCATGTAGCTACACTAGGAAACACATTAAAATTCTATTTTTATTTCAAACTACACTAAACATCCCTTTATTTGTATTCCAATCTACACTAGCCATATTGATAAAGTTTTTTGTCTTTAAAACTAAATTGACATGCTTGGTACAATTATATTTATCTTTCCAACTACATTGACCAACCTGATATAGTTATAGATTTATTTCTAGCTAAAAAATTTAGTTTAATATAGTTCATTTTTTTCTATCATTATTGCCACATTTCATTATATTATATTAGTCAACTCGATATTTTATATATTCCATCTAGTTGTATTGGTTGGGCTGATATAGTCCATTTTTTATAGACTCGAAAATTTATTTTATTGGCTAACCTGATACCATTTGTTTCCTTTGATCAAACTTTTTCCACATTTTATTTTTAGTCTTATTCATCATGATGTCACCTCTTATATTTTTCATCAAGCCTTATCCCATTCTAAATTTTCATGGGTTGCTCTTTCTTACCTTCTATGACCAAAACTAAAGGTCATTCCTCATGGTGTAGCTATTATACACCTTTTCTCATGTTTGATGATCCAACTGATACTCTTCCCACGTGTGATGATACTTATAGTGGGAATTAAGATTATACATATGGTCATGTTAGTTGTAATGATACCTATTAGGATCCTAATGATATAAATTTTGATACTATTAGGTATTTTATGAGATTCAACATAGATTTAACTCATGCAATCCCTAATAGATCTGAAGACACAATAATTTTAATTACATAATATAAATTATAAATATTACACACTCTTAATTTATTATTACATTATCCTGTAGGTATAGAGCCAAATATATATAGGTAAGAGATAACCGATAATTAGGGAGTCAACATCCCATGATTCTATCCTAGAATCATGTGGTTGTTGAACATATAATAACAATAATATATTTCAACTTGTATTCATAATATATTATACTAAGAAAATATACATTATTTTTTTATAATAATAATGTTACTATTTATATTACTGTATTTACCCATATAGAAAATAATAACTACTAATTTAAATAGTACTCCACAATATTCCCCTCCTCCCTTAATTTTTACATGGTAAAACATATATCATTCAATGATTTTATCATTCCACCTTTGTGTGATCATTATCAAGTCTTCAACTATCCATCATCGAGCTTGCATAAAACTCCAACACACTATATTCTTACAAGTAGATCTCATGGATTGTTACAACCACCACACAAGCATGACTAAATACCTATGATTATGTTCATCCTCCACACTTTTCCTCTAATGGTTTTACTCATATTCGACCAACAACCTTACCCAATTGGTTTTGTAGTTTCACCAAAAACCTTACATAACTAGTTTTGTAGCTTTATTAATAACCTCACACAAATAATTTTTCATAGGTTTACCAATAACATTTACATTATGATTGATAAAATACATTTCAATTAACATTCTACAATGATTATATAAAAGGGATTACATGGTAAATATACACAAGTGAAAAGGAATGAACATCTATTCTTATTACAAAACACTCTAAAAAATAAATGTATCTACCACACCATACAAATAAAAAACACATGCCACTAAATTAGAAGTAGCCCCATCACTAGTGGATAATGAGAGGCTTGAATGGCCTCCATATTTCAATTCCTCCAACCTCCATGTCTCTACTTACTCATTTGATAAATATTTTAAGCACAATAGTTTCCACATTGGGTTTATTTTCCCCCTCAATGTGAAATAATAAATTTTCATAAGACGTCAGGGTTTCCTAGAAATACATCCTTTTATTTGACTCTTTAAAAATATGATACACTTTAAAAATGAATCTATTGACATAAAAATGACTCTTAATAATAAAAAATATTTGACATGATTGATTTGAACAATAATGACTTTTATAAAATATAATGACTAAATAATGACTATATATACTATTTAAAACATACAAACAAATCATGAATAATAAATATCATAGAAAATATAATATTTAAATTATTTGACAAGACTATTTTTTACTTTTCTTTTTGACAATACATAAAATTTGAAATACTAGACTTCACTGTAAACATTAACTTATGGTATGATCATATAAATGAATCTAACTCTAATATACAACACTATAAAATAGAATCAAACTCCACCTAAATAAATAATTTAATAATAACTATATAAGACATTATAATAGTTTTGAATTTAAACAAAAATAAACTAACCTTTTAGTAAACTATTAACTTCAAAAACTTCTAAGACACTTTGCATGGAGACTGAGGTGAATGGATTGAGGAGTGGAAAGATAGGAATGATATGAGATATTATTGACCTATTATTGAGAGAACATATTTAAAATGCATTGAAAACTAAATTTACATAAAATATCAATGCACATGTCAACATTTATGTGTTGATTAAAATGTCAATACTCTTATGTAGGCTAGTCAAAAGGAGATCTGGGTGAGGTGGAGAAATAATAAGACTTCTTCACTGGTAGATCTATATGCATGCACATCAAGTAAGGAGACAATTTTTAAGGATTATATATGAGAGATCAATTATATATATAGTCATATGCTAAATTTGAGTTAAGTATACATCTTCGAGTTGATATGTTTGATTATGGATTATATCAAATGGAACTTGCATGCCAAGATCAAATGATGCAAAAATTAGTGAGGAAATTAATTACATATTCTAATAATTTAGTCTTTGGTAGTCAGATAACATAGTCTATGCATTGTAAAAGTATTTAATAATGGATTTGCACATAGGTATGCTTAGGAAGATCTCAAAGCTGACAAGGTAGAGGCACATTGATTAAGAATAAATGCTAACAAGTAGAAATGAACACACCCATGGTTTGTCAAAATAGCGATGAACAAAAGTGCTATTAGTTCCATGTATTGGTTACACACTTACATATTTCTCCTTGAAATTTTTTAAAAGTTCCTAATAATTAGGGATTCAACATCCTGTGATTATCTCCTAGAATCATGTGGTTATTGATCCCATAATAATAATATATTAAAATTTATATTCATAATATATTATACGAACCAAACATACATTACTTTTTTATAAAAATAATGTTACTAACTATATTACCATATTTACCCATATGATAACTTACAGATATTAAGTATTATTTACCCCATAACAAATATCAAACTACTAATTTACCTAATGTAAATACTAATCCCCAATAGATACCTCTAACATTAATGATGATTTGCATAATGATCTTCCCATTGATGACCCTAAATATCCTATGAAAATCCTAATGATGATACTTATAGTGGGACCAAATATAATAAGTATGGTTCTCCCATTTATGAATATCCCTATGAAAATCCCAATGATAACACTTAATCTAATTCTAAGAGATAATATAATAGTTATTACATGATATCAATATTTTCAAAATAATACTGGAAAGCATTTCTTTCCAAAGTAATTTTAATTTGATTGGCATAGTTGCTTCAAAACCAAAATAAATCATAAAATGAGAATAACATATTACAAATTTAACTATAGTATAATTATTTTATAAGGATTCAAATATTTTAATATGAAAATTTTATTTTGTTTTCATAAATAATATTCTTCATGATTGAAATCAAATTTTTGTTAGTTGATTCATCTTGTCCATTTCCTTGAGGATAATACTTACATGAATGATTATAAATAATAGAGTAACATATAAGAATTAAAATTATTTTTTTTGAAGTAAATTGAGGACTATCATTTAAAATTATTTCAAAAAGGACTTTAAAATTTGAAAAATATATGCTTTTCAAAGAAAAAAGTGACTTATGAAGTGACAATGTTTGAGAGCTATAGGTTTGGGACATTTTGTACTTTTTTGGATAAATTAAGATGAGGGTTTTAAATGGTTATATTACCCTTTATAGGGAATAGGAAAAAATACAAAAAATTCCTAACAATTAAACCTAAATAGTAGGGGATAACAAAATCATGTTGATAAACAACTACTCAACAACAAAAATAAAAAAAAATTAACACCATATCAAACAAAATAAACATACAATAGTATAAAAAAACATCAATTAATTTTAAGATGACTCTCTAATCCTCAATAAATTTATTTACTATTTTTTTAAATTTCACCCATTTCTTCCTTCTCCATCTCAGAACACTTACCTTTTTCCTACACTTTAGACTGCCTACTCATCAAGTAGTTTGAGCACATTAGTATTGGTCACACAATGTTTTATTTTCATCTTAATAATATTAATATTATGAATTGTTTATTACTTAAGGTGAGATTTTTCATTTTATATCTTATTTATTTTCTCTTCTAACATCAACACTTTTTGGAAAAAAATTGTTATCCCCCACATCCTTTAAAGAGCTGACTTATTAGAACTCCCACAAAAATAGAATTGTATATTATTAATATAATATTTAATTTAATTATTATCCTTAATAATATATTTAATAATATTATTATTTATGAAAATCATCATTCAACTTTCACTTCTCTCACACTTTGCTTGTAATCTTTCCAAATCTTTTTGGCCAACACTAGGACTATCTTGTTAAAATTGACCAAAACTCACTTTAATATTTGCAAAAGATTTAAAAACAACACATATAATAATTAAAAAAACTTATTTAAACCACCTCATTAATCTGTCAATTTTTTTCATAGCATTTCTTTTGTCACTACAACTCTTACCCTATTTTACAAGTATCTAGTAGCTTTTTTTCTTAGAAATCTTGTATGTACGGATTAGTATGGAAGAATAATGGAAATATAATTATATATTTTAATAAAATATATTATTATTATTATTTTTATTAATTTTCATCACTTATTTCACCCTTCAACCACTTTACTAGTCCTATCTTGCACTTTGTTCAGCCTAACTAGGCCTTATTGAAAACTATTTATAAACATCCATTTATAACTATACTTGACTATGATAAGGAGTTAAAAAGATTTAAAAATATATTAAAACACATTTATACATTAAAAAATACAATTTTTTATGAATTTAAAATGGTTCAAATGCCTAAAAATTGAAGTTAAAGTTCAAAACCCTAAATTGGGCTTGCAGACCCTGTAATGACCTGAGAGCTTTTAGATTGAACAAGCCCATAATTTATATAATTTAAAAAGGTATAAATAGTTTATAAATGTATATATTACTTCCACACACCATTTAAATATATTAATACACCACATTTATATCTTTGTTCACATTTTCAAACCCATTCTTTAACATGTTGTGCATGCATACACAATATTCACTATCTTGAGGTCTTGAGTTTCTAATAATAATTTGTTTTTACTCATATTTAATGAAATTGAGAATGAAAAAACTCTCATATATCTATTAATTCCACTATAAACCAATCCAAAGTCTCTAATTATCCTTGATAATGATCTTTTCCTTCAATAGGGTATGAAAATAAAATTTAGTCATAGGCCTGGGCATTTCTGTAAAAGCCCAATGACTTCAAATAGTTAAATATTAATTAAGAATATTTTAATAAATAAAAGGACACTGAGACTAATCATACTTACTAATTTCAATACATTTCAACATTCATTCTTTACACAATGAAATGCTTTCAACATTGTAAGCTATCTAAATAGGGTTTTTAGGTCTA
The DNA here is from genome assembly GCA_037957365.1 of Torreya grandis. NCBI lineage: Eukaryota > Viridiplantae > Streptophyta > Pinopsida > Cupressales > Taxaceae > Torreya > Torreya grandis. Next base: position 126,188 of record JARHVA010005911.1, on the reverse strand, counting down.
CAATCAATCTTTCTTTGAGTTATGGGTTTCAATCAATAGAAACATCTCAAAAAAAAATTAATAAATTAAAAAATATGTATAAAAGATTAAAAAATAATATTAAAATAATTACCATCCACTCCTCTATACATATACATAATATGAAACAAAAAGCTCTGCATATTCATTTCCACATTATACCAAAATATGGATATCACCAATTTTGTCAATCTTGTATCAATGCATGAATAATAAATAAGGAACATAATTTGAATCCAAAAACATTTTTTATTCATTTTAAGATAATTCATTACAAAATTAGAGACTTACATAGTCTAATATACTATCTAGGCAAACCTTCCTTCTCAATATTGTCTACCTTGTTTCTCCTCAAGCTCTTAGTACGAGCCACAAAATGCTATCTCCATTTTTCTAAATTCAAACTATAATATTGAAAAATGAATATAGATATTTATTAATTTAATAAACCTCCCACTATTCCTAAACCCATGTAGGGTGGTGGACACCATGACTGTCACCTTACTCTTTTCTTAACATATGATTTAAAACCATCTACAAGGACCTTTCAAGGGACCTTATAGGTATACTAATTTTTTTTTAATATGACATAACATTAACACCCACTTAGACCACCTAAGAACACTCTCATTCCATCATTAAAAATTTTAAAATTCAAATTAGATAAAAATCAAGAAAATTAGTTTTGAACTCTAATTCAAATTTGACTTACGTACATGACTCTAAGACACATTCTTGAGAATTATTAAGATTCCCATACATCATACTAAAATGGGGAGAAAATTAATTTGACCCTAAATTATTCTTTATTAAAATTTTCATATAAGTGTGTGTGGTCTTTATTGCCACAACTGTCTCTACTTCCTCATCCATGTGATCCTTTACTCTTGATTCTACTGTTCCTTATACTACTAATTACACCTATATTCATTCTTCTTGTTTAGTTTTCTTTCATGATCCCCTTCAATATTCATGTAATTTAGAATGAATTTCCATTCCCTTTTTATTGCTTCCTCTAATAGTGCTATTTATGCCTCTTCATTAGCATACCTATTCCATATCATACTATCTTCCTTCCTTGGTAACCATTCAAAGGTCTCTTTCTTGCCCATATCATTTTTGTCAGCCTCCATTCTATAATCATCCTCTTTCTCTAGCTTATCTTCATCCCTATTTTCATTCTTCTTTAAATATATGCTTTCGATATTGTCTTCCATATCATTGACCTATAGTCTATCTAGTTCATCTTCTCCACTACAACTTATCTTTTCTTGACTATCAAATAAGTCAACTCATCTTTCACCTATTCATTAATTTCAACAAACACTTAATGTGCTTCTTTCTTCTTCACTGATCCAATGAACTCCTCAAACAATCCTATTGTGTCTTTATAAAAAATATCATCTTCCTCTTCATTACCTACTTTTATTTTATCTTCTTTATCACCTTCTATTTTCTTTTCATCTTTCCACTCCTCTTCATCAAGTAATTCATCATTTTTAGTGTTGAAAAAACACCCCATATTCAGTTATGCCTTCACTCTTCTATACATCATCTTCTTCTTCCCAATCATGCCCTTCTCTTTCTATATCTTGACCTACATTCAACCATGACAAATCAATATTAGTCTAAAAATTTTGAGGTCCAATTACCTCTCTCTATTCTTACATGGAAATTTGTGTTTCCATCTCCTTCATCTGCCTCTCTAAATGTTCCATCACTTGCTAGTTTGCTTTATCTTACATTATTTCCATAATGATACACATGACTCTTTTCTCGATCTTGAGTCCACACTATAAACTATAAACATTACACATCTATAACAACTCTCTTTCCATATTGGCCAATGTATTATTCATTTCCTTTATCTCTATCTCCATCATTATCTCATTACAACTTTTAGATTTAACATTGTCTCTTACTTGTCTTTCTAACCCTTCTTTCATCTTAATCTTGAGTACCTCACTTGGGTACGTACTTATCTTTTTAGCCTCACTTGAACCACTAATATTGGATCACACTTGGAACCCCACTCACTCTCTATTTCAAACCTCACTAGGGCCTTTACACCTATTTTATCTTTCACACTAGGACTGTCTCCTCTTTCTTAAGATCTATTTATGAGTTTCTCTTCTTTGAGATTATTAATAGATCTTATTTATTTAGGGTTTTCACCAAAATATTCACTTGTATTATTTCCTAAATATCACATACTATCAGAAATTCATCCAAAATAAATAATCAACCATAAATAATTCATACCTTCTCTTATCTGCTATCTCAATTCTATCTTTCAATAAGACTCCATGTAACCTACCTTCTTGCTTACCTAAAATTTATTTATCCACATGAAACATGAAATAATTACCAAGTTAATTATGTACCTATTCTTAGATAATATAGATGGCTCTAATACCTAATGATGTAGATAATCATTTAACTTTCACTTCTCTGACACTTTGCTTGTAATCTTTCCAAATCTTCTTGGCCAACACTAGGCTTATCTTGTTCAAATTGACCAAAAATTAGTTTCTTATTTGTAAAAGATTTAAAAAAAACATATAATAATTAACAAAAATTATTTCAACCATCTCAGTGCTCTATCAATTTTTTTCATAGCATTTCCTTTATCACTACAATTCTTACCCTAATTTATAAGTATATAATAGCCTTTTTTCTTAGCAATCTTGTATGTACGGATTAGTATAGAATAATAAGGGAAATATAATTATATATTTGAGTAACCTATATAATTATTCTTGTTTTTATGAATTTTCATCACTTAATTTCACCCTTTAACCACTTTACCAGTCCTATCTTACACTATGTTAGGCCTAACTAGGCCTTATTAAACCCTATTTGCAAACATCCATTTATAACTATAATTGACCATGACTAGGAGTTAAAAAACTTTAATAATATGTGAAAAAACGTTTATACCTTAAAAAATACAAATTTTTATGAATTTATAATGGTTCAAAATCCTTAAAACTAAAGTTGAAGTTCAAAACCCTAAATTGGGCTTGTATGTCCTATAATAACCTGAGAGCCTTTAGATTGAACAAGCCCATTTTGTATATAGTTTAAAGAGGTATAAATATTTTATAAATGTTTTTATGATGTATACACATAATTTAGACACATTAAGACACCACACTTATATCTTTGGTTATGTTTTCAAACTTGTTCTTTAACATGTTGTGCATGCAGACACAATATTCATTGTCTTGAGGTCTTGAGTTTCTAATAATAATTTGTTTTTACTAATATTTAATTCAAGTGAGCATGAAAAAAATCTCATATATCTATTAATTCCATTAGAAACTAATCCAAATTTTTTACTTATCCTGGCTAATGAAGTTTTCCTTTAACAAGGTATGAAAACAAAATTTAGTCATAGCCTTGGGCACTTTTGTAAAAGCCCAATGCATTTAAATACTTAAATATTTATTATAAGCCTATAATAAATACAATTAAATTAATAATAATCATATATACTCATTTTATTTCATTTCAACATTCATCTTTCACACAATGAAATGCTTTTATCACAATAAGCTATCCAAACATGGTTTTTAGGTTTACAATCAATATTTCTTTGAGTTATGGGTCCCAATCAACAAAAATGTCTAAAAAAAACTTTAAAAAATTAAAAAATATTTATAAAATATTACACAATACTCTTATAATCCTTACCATCCACTCCTCTATGCATATACAAAATATGAAACACACAACTCTGTAGATTCATTTCCACATTATACTAAAACATGAATATCACTAATTTTGTCAATCTTGTCTTAATGCATGAATCATAAATAATTAACATAATTTCAATACAAACACATTTTTTATTAATTTTAAGATTAATTCATTACAAAAATAGAGACTTACACAGTCCAATATACTATCTAGGCATACTATCTTTCCTTCTCAATATTGTCTACCCTATTTCTCCTAAAGCTCCTACTATGAGCCAAAAAACACTATCTCCCCTTTTTTACGTTCAAAATAGACTCTTAAAACATGACTATAACTTTTTATTGATTCAATAAACCTCCCAATATTCCTAGACACATGTAGGGTGGTGGACCCCATGACTTCCACCTCACTCTTCTCTTAACATATGATTCAAAACCATCTTAAAGGACATTTAAAGAGACCTTATAGGTCTATTACAACATTTTCAGAATGACATAACATTAACACCCACTTAAACCACCTAAACACACTCTCAATCCCTCATTACAAATTTGAAAATTCAAATTAGACAAAAGGTGGGAAAACTAGTTTTGAACTCTAATTTAAATTTGACTTACCCACATGATTCTAAGACACAATATTGAGCATTCATAATATGCCCATACATGAATTATGAAAATTCACATTAGTATTTAATAATTTGAACTAATTTTGAAAATCTTTACTACTATACTCAAGGGCTATTTAGAAGTTTCAAAATTAAGATCATACTCTTGGATTCTAAAAATCCACATATATAGCCTACAATCAATTGTGGGTTACTTTAATAAATAATATAAAATATGGATGTTTAAATGCATGATCAATTTATTAACCAATAAAATATACACAATAAATATAATAAAAAAATTGAATAATGGATACCTAATTTCAAAATTCTTGTGCATTTGGCTCATATATCCAATGGATGTTTCATCATGATTATAACATATTGAGTAATGAGAATGATTGTTGATTTATCAGTCACATTAACATACAAGATAAAAGGATTATCCATATATGGTTTTTCAAGTATAAGATCACTTGAAATTTCATTTTTAGTTTTTCCAAATACAATATATAATCCTACATCCTACATAGAAAGTATTGTTTAAATAAAATATGTAATGGATTATCTTTATCAGAAAAATATGAAATAAATTTCTGAAAAAAGTTAATTTTAGCAAATAAATACTTTAAAATGGATTGGTATTTATGGGGAAACATTTAATTTTTGGATTTTATGTGGTTATGGTCTATATAAATTCCGTCCTCATGTATTATTTGACTTAAAATTTTATCTTCAGTGATGTAAAAAAATGTTTTTTTTTAATTTTATTTTTTTATTTTTTTATTTTTATTTTTTTAATTTAATGATATACCATATATTCTATGCCTATTGAATATTTCATGCAAAATGATATAGGTTTTTATTTATTTTATTATAATGAATAGTGAGATCATATAAAGAGACTTGAATGATAATACCAATCACGTCATCGAAATCTAAATTTCTATTTTAAATATTAAAATAAAATGTGCCTCTTTGCATAATGAAAATGGTTTTATGACTATCTTTAGGATAGAATTTTTTTGGGTTGTAACATAAAAATCTATCTAATAATGACAACATTTCATAGCCAAAAACTTGTTATAAAATCTAATATATGTTTGAGAAATGAAAATTATATTTAATAATAACATGATTCAAATATTTAAAGATAATGTAAAGATGAATATCACCATTATTATTATGTATCGGGATAATATTAGCTACCCAATCATAAAATCTAACTAGATAAATGACACCATCATCCAACATTTTGTCCAAATCAGTATTGATGTTGTATTCCAATAAGGGGATGCATCTATAAGGTATTTTCCTTACAAGTTTTATACTGAGTTTAATATGTATATCATGATGAATTATAAAAATATCATAACCTTTTAAAATCCATATATTACCAAGAAAATATATCAATAATGTTTTTAAATAACTTAGTAATTGGGTAGTACATTGGAGGCATATATAAACATACATGGGATCTTCATCAATTATCAAATCAATAAAAATAGTTTCTCCCATATTCCTTCATGAAGGTTATTTAGTCCTAAAAACTTTAGGAAAATAATGAGGATAAGATATTGATTCAAGGCTTGCCAAACTAGGTGGTAACTTATTATTGCTAATTTATAAGTATTTGATAAAATTTAAAACATAGTAATTATAATCAAAGTAATTAAATTATATTAAACTATATACATGTTCATAATAATCAATTAGAGGCTAAATAATTTATAAATCCAGTAGCTTAAGCCTAAAAACATGAGAAAAAATATAATGAAAAAAGGTTATATGTTACTTAAAGTTGGATTAGAAGCATAAATAATTTTATCAGCATAAATATTAAATTATTTAAAAATTTGTGAAAGATTAAATGTTTTAAAACTTTTTATTAGTGACTAAACCTTTTGTGTATACTTATGAAAATGTAATTGATTAGTATTACATATTTTTATGACTTACCAAACAAATAATTCAAAATATTTGAGAAAACACACACACACACACACACACACACACACACACACACACACACACACACACACACACACACACACACACACACACACACACACACACACATGAAGTTTAGTTTAATGTATTTTTAAGTTTAGTTTAATGTATTTTTAAAGACCAAGGGAGAGAACTTAAAATTTAGGTTTATTACTAGGAATTTCAAAAGATAACTGATATGCATATCTAAATTTTTTTTCCTTTAGGAGAAATAAAAAATAAATCTAACACCACTATTGTGTTGGGAACATGTTCCATCAAAGTACGATTACAAAATTATTATTTTTGAATATTTATTACATATTTATGACCTGATTCATCTAAATTTAAAATTTTGTATGTTCTAATCCATGATTCTACAAATGAAATGTTATTTTAAATGAGTTAAATAGGTGTGCCATTCTAATATTCCCTATACGTAAAATTTATTTCATTCCCCATATGAACCCAAGTTGTATTTATCTTAGCAAAAAAGTAGCATTAGATTAATCCCTTCATAATAAAATTCATTATTAGTAGAAATATCTAAAAATTGAATGTTAATAGTGCATTTATTATTTCATCTTGTGTTATCATCATGACTATATCCCTAATTTTACCACAACTCTTAGTTTTATGAGGGTCAAAACTAATGAGTTTATATGTTTAACATTCATAGGGAATACCTAATTGATTATAAAATAAACTAGGCATAATTTTTTTATATTATCGTATGTTAAGAATATAGTTATGAATAACATCTTTATCAATTATGATAGGCACAAAAAATGGAGGAATATAATCAATAGGTGAATCATTGTATTAAGTAAACATATATTTAGGTTTTTAATCAATTTCTTCTGTAAACCTACAATATAGAATCATGGTTTTGATAACATCATCAATATTTTTAATTCGATCAGTTAGACTAGCAGCTCAAAGTAAATAAAAAATAACTTTAGTATTTTCTAAATTATTAATGATATTGGAAGGTACAATAGTTGTATTAATTTAGGGATGAGTTCTAGGCCTATATTAGTTAATATTTTAAGAAAAGGGTTTATTTTATATGGATAATTAATATCTATATTATTTTGTATTATGTTTTTGCCTTTATCTTGTGGTTAAGGTTTTGAATAATAAGGTTGACTATTATAATATATTATTGTATAAAAACATATTTAGGAACATGATTTTAATATTTTCTTTTTATCTAGATAATAAAAGCATTAAATTTTTTGACTTCATTTGAAGGCTAGTGATTTTAATAATTATATATTTTTATACTATATACCAAGTTAATAAAAATAATATCTTTTCCTTGAATACAATTTTTAATTTTTTTAATAACAACACATGTTTCATGATCATGATAAATTTCACAAACATAAGAATAATGACATTTATTTTCAGACTTACTCTTATGATTATTTAATTATTTACCTAAATTCATAGGTTCATAATTTAATTTACATTTGATATTAAACATCTCTTTCCCAAGGTTGTGAATATATTTAAAACAAAACATTATTATAAGTTAAACCAATAGAATCTCTATCTTTAAATCCAATGCAATTATGTTTTTTCTCATAATCAATGTAAAAATTAATGGCATAATTGTATTTGTTAATATATTTATATTCTAATTCCATTTTTTATTTAAGAGGTAATGTGAGAATATAATACAACCTTTGTATTTTCTTAGGAGTTCTTATATCAAGTTGTATTTTCTAACCAAGTCTATTAAATCAAGTAGTGAAACTATATATTGTTTCACTATGATTAATGTAAATCTTTACAAGTTATTTAACCAAATCTAAGTATTATTTAGGTTATGAAAAACACAATTCATGCTATTTTTAATAGCATTACATTCACAACTAAATTTAATAGGTAAACTAATAAACGCTTGATAAGCTTTACCTTATAATTTTTGAGAAACCAACTGAAGGGAATTTTTTCTAATTTTTAATACCAAGAGTTTCACATATTAGTTAGAAATAATAAGATGATCTTCCAAAGATGCACCTATATTACCATTTTTAAAGTAATGTTGACACCTTTTAATAAAATAAGTTTGGTAGGATAATTCCCATTTCAAGAAGATTTCCACACATCCACTAATTGAACCATTCCACATTTTCAACATCATATTATACTTCATTATCACTTGCTCATATACATACATACATACATACATACATACATACATATATATACATATATATACATATATATACATATATATATATATATATATATATATATATATATGTGTGTGTGTGTGTGTGTGTGTGTGTGTGTGTGTGTGTGTGTATATATATATATATATATATATATATATATATATATATATATATATATATATATATATGTATACACACACACACACACATATATCTTATTATCTTATTGTAAATCAAGTATAACATATCTAATTTTATTTCTATTTTGTTCTATTTTTTTTATGAAAGTTAGAAATCTTTAGATGGTTTATGATAAAGACATTTTATATGAGATTAAGGATTCACATCCAATATTTATTCTCTTTCTTACTTAATTCATTAATTTATTTTAACTATATGGTATTAAATTTGAAGTGTGAACAAAGAATATATTTCTATTTCAAATGATTATTATTCCTAAAAAAATATAATTCTAAGAATATGTTGTATATTTTCATGATGGTTTTACCAATTACATCATATTAATTATGATGCAAGCTTATTTTTTTGTTTAGTACTATCATTATCAATTTATATTATTAGTGAAGGACCAATAATGGTCATAGAGGATATTATAATAAAGGTTTGAAATAATTTAAAGAAAAAGATAAAATATGTAAAACAAAAATCCCCAATGGAGTTGCTAAATTTATTGATAGTTAATTTTTTAATGTCAACAAATCTACGCATTCACCCATTGAAAATGTTAAATTGTAATCAAAGTAGTCTAATAATAGGGACCTATGACTAAAAATTGGTTTTAAGGCATGTAAATGGTATTTTAATTGTTAAAAGAATGTTTGAGACTTAACTATATTTTAGGGTTCAATTAAATTTTTATTCCAAATGATAAATCGATTTAAAAAATATGAAAACTTTAAATAATCATCATAATTAATAAAAATATTCTATAACAAGCTTTACTTAAAACTATATTAGACTTTTATCAAGAGTTATTAATCCTATACGATAAAAAGAACCTATTGAAGAAGAAATGCATTTGGAGGATGGAATACTCTAATATTTTATGGAAAGGGTCAAAATATCTATTTTTATGAGTAATATTATCCATTGCTTTATTATTAATCCATTCAAAAAACTAAAACAATAAAAGAACAACACAACATAAGAAAAATAAAATAGAATGAAAAAAAAATGAACACTAGTCTATGAAAAGAATGATGAAAAAATAAAGGAAACAAATATTTACACTAATCTAATGATAAATGAGATATTAAAAAGTTAAAATAGAAATGAAACTAGTCTAAATTTAGCTAACAAATCTGAATAGGAAATCAAAAAATATGAAAGAACATAATGCTTAATTAAAATGATAAAAGTACATGTCATAAATTTAAAGTAAATTTGGATGCAACATAAAAATTTAAATTTTATTAAGAAATTAATAATTTTGTAATTGGTTTACAATAATTTTGAGAAGATAAAATTGTAAATTGTTGAAAATCAATAATCTATCATACAATTTATAAATAATTTTTCATTATTTAGGAAAATTAAAAATATTATACCTGTATATTATTTTGTTATTTTTTAGTCATAAAAATATTTATATTCTTGGTCATATTAAAATAATAAATTTATATATATCAAATAATCAACCTAGATATACTTGATTATACCAAGTAGGACACATCGCTATCAGAGAATGTGTCATTATCTCTTCATATAAATAATACTTGATCTTTGAGATTTATAATAGAATAGAAAGCAAATTAATAAACTTGAACTTAAGAGCTATTATAACTATATAATTTATTATTGTTGTTCAAATGGTGTCCTTAAAGTACTTTAGGTACTTCACATTAGAATTTTGTTGTTATTTTTTTAAACTAAATTTTAGTTGATTTATAATAAATTTGGGTTTAATTTATTATATGTTAACTAAATTTAATCCATGTTAGTTATGAAAGTTGAATAATAATGGAGGGAGAGGGTGGAATTTTTTTTGAATTTGTCACAGAGTAGGAAAGTGGATTACTAACTCAAGAGAATGATAGTGGAGAAGATTATGAAGTGGATGAAGAGGTTAAAAAACAATTATATGGGGATCCATATGGGTATTTTATAAGGAGGATATTATAAAATTTAAGGTGGAAATATCAATCACCCTCTACAAAAAAATGTGGGTAAATAGTGTGGTTAGTAAGAGAATAGAGAAAACATATAGAGAAAGCATAATCATGGTCCCATAGAGGTAAAACAATTCCCTTATTTTCAAATAAGATGTTGGAAATATCCAATGAGGATGGAATAGGAATTTTTAGGTAAGTTCCTTGGTCCTAGGCCAAATATTTATGTATTTAGGGGGTGGGTTAGTATAAAATGGAATGTCAAAGGTCACCTTGAGATTTGAGCTATGGTGGAGGGATTTTCCCTTATTACTTTTCTAGTAAATAATATTTGGATAAAATTATGATGGGTGACCTTTGGTTCTTTAACAAATCTAATATGTTCTTAAAAAAATTGTGTCTTAGGAATGATCCTGAGTGGGAAAATTCTAATGAGTTTCCCCTATGGGTAACGATTTCAAGATTAATGTTGGAATATTAGGAAGAATAAGTTTTGGATATAATTATTAAGTAATTTTGACAACTAATATCAATTGACCTAGTGACTAAGTCTAGGGAAACATTAAATTTTGATATGTTTTGTGTTTATAATTCCTTACATAAGACCCTTCTACTAGATACCAATCTAGTTTATGAGAACGAGGAATATAATTATGTGATAGAATATGAGAAGAAGATGGTGATATCCCAAATTTACCACAATATAGGGAATGAATCTAAAGGATGCCTAGAAATGAATAAGGACAAAACAAATTGGTGGAAAAATTAATAAATTAATAAGGATATTTTTTAATACCCCTTCAATGTACAGGACAAATTCAATGCAAAAAATATCACAAACCAGGCTAAGGGGGAAGAAGGAAACAACACCTAGGGAATAAAAAGTGCCCCAAATAAGAGGTGGGGGTAGAAAATGGTTTGAAAAGTATGTAAGATAACAATATTGAACTATTAAGGTATATTAAAATTTAATATATTGAAGTTATTCAAGGGTGAGAGAAGGAATCCTTAATGTCAGAAGGAAGGGGTCTAGTAGTAGGAGTAGAAATCAAGGTTGTTAGCCAAGGAAATTGTCTTTATAATGATGCTAATAAATTAAAATCTCCCTCAAAGACTTAAAAATAATAAAAATATGGAGAATAAATAAGGAAATGGATTTAATATAGTTCACACCTACCAGAAGGTAACAATGACTTCTTTAATTGAAATTATTAAATCCCAAATGATGGAGGATAATGAAGATCTCAAATCTAAGATTAATCTTCTTAAAAAGGAGGAAGAGTTTGTTACTTATTCAATATCTCAAGGTATGAGTTTCATATCCTTAGATCCTAGCCAAAACTTTATCAATAGAAAAACCCATAGTGTAATGAAATTAATGGAGTTGGGAGGTGAACTAAAAAAGGAAAGATGAATACCTATAAAAATGCAAATAAGTACCAAGGAAAAGTGGAGGTGGCAAATGAAATATAGATAAATTTGAATATGGGAGGATCTAAGGGTCCAACCAAACCAATAAAATGAAAATAATCACCTAAAATATAAGGGGGCTCAATATCCTCAATAAGCAATAGATAGGACTAAATTTAAGGATGAATCAAAGACCCAACATTTTACTAATTCATATAATGAAAATGTTTGAATAAACCCTTAATAAATAAAGGATAATATCTTTTTTAAGGCATAATGAGTATGCATGAGTTTTAAAGGGGCATCACGAGGGATAGCTACACTTTGGGATCCTCTAATGTTTTAAGGAAATTTTTTAATTTAAAAATCTCACCATTTTATAATTTTTATAATGAAAAATGGAAAAAAGAGGTTTTGGTGTTATCTAATATTTATGACTTGAATAAAATTAAAGGAATAATAATATTATAGAATGAGATGATTTTTTTATAAACATCTAGGGACACCAAATGGATTATTATAGTGGTGTAGACACTAGTTTTATATAATGTTGTGTATTAACTTGATACATCATCACAATATTATATTATTTATAACATAATGGCCCCCATTCATAATTATTTACAATAATTACATTCACCTCACCCCTTTCAATTTTACCACATAGGCTAATTAAACCTAAGTACCATGGTTAAATAGTAATTAACCCTATTTCTACCATCCTTAACCATAAAAATCCCCCCAAAAAAATAAAATTACCAACCTCCCAACCATCCTCTTAACCACCTACCCTATTTAAAACCCCATGAAACAACTTAGTGTTTCATTCACTTTATTTGGCACATGATTTAAAACAACCCTAGCCAACTTTTTACCAAATTAGGATAATCAACATAGATCTTCTATGATCAACACCGATTCTCCTAGATCAACATCGATCCATATATACAAAATAGACCTCCATGGTTTGAGAGGAAGGTGACTATGCTTTTGGACCATGTAACTCTACCAAAATTCTATTATGACCTATGCACAAACTTCATCAATAATCTACCATCTTGTGAAAACCTTTGTTTGTAAGCTTATTAAAGGATTCTTGAAGGTTTATTTAACTCATCTTGTCCAAGTCTATTTTCATCTATTAAAAGGTAATTTTTTTACTTAAATTTATTCACATTTTGAATCTATAGTCTATTGTGTTTGTCTATCACTGTTATGTAATTAGTTTTGTTTATTTTATCAATAATATAGGTCATTATTATAGTCTATTTTTTAAGTTTAGTGTTTTGTACATAATTGATGTTGATCCATATAAATCAACATTTATCTTATAGGATCAACATCGATCCCTGATAAACCTTCAAAACATTCTTGTAATATGTTTTTATAGCATTTTCAATCTTAAAAATCTATCAAAAACCTAGATTCTATTTTCTAAAAAACTATCTTTTATATGTAGATGACTCTGCCTAGATTAACACATGATATTGTTAGCATATTTGATCTCCCCATTGTACCAAAACCATTTTTATTGATCAAAGTGACAATGTATTCAAGTTAGGTCTTTGTACTATGGTTTTTACACCTGACTAGGAAATCATTGATGAACAATTGGCTATAATTCAAGAAGATGTTGATATTGTAACTAAATTTTGGGATAATGACTTTGATCAGATTAATCTTGCTATAGATTAGGTTATCTTTGGAAATATATAGTTTCATCCTATCCATATATATCTTTGTAATTTCATATTTATTTATAAACTTGAATGTTGAATGTGGGCTGACATCCAGCTAAGGAAGTGTATCACTTCTTAGGGTTGGTTTTTTACCAGGAAGCTCACTTATTTTTATATTAATCCATTTTTTTGAGTTAATGTGATTTATAAGTCATTCCTCCTTAGCCAAAGAGGAGTTCCCATAAGCTTGATCAATGGTGCACAACCAACCTTCATCACCAGGTAGATCTAAACCTTACATTTTATTTGTTTTTAGTAGCTAATTAGTCCATATTGAAAATCCCAAAAAAAATACTAAAACATTCTAATCACAAGTAAAAACTTAGATAAAAATGGATTAGTAGGAAGATGAATGGGTTTCCTGGTTACAAACCAGTCTCGAGAAGTGACACATTTTCTCAAATGGATGTTAGCCCACTATTTTCAATTAAGAAGGAAAATAAAGATAAAAAGATAAAGATTACAATATATAAATGATATAAAAGATAATTTGGAAAATACTAGATAAATTCAAATCATTTATTACATTTTAGATAAACAAAAAAGATAAATAGGATAAACAAATATATTGGGATAAGATAGATAGATGTAATAGACAATTTTCTAATGGATAAAATAGATACACATTTTGCTAATTTATGCCAGTCAAGATAATTTGACAAAGACTAGATAAATTCAAACCATTTATTGCATTTAAGATATACAAAATAGAGAAACAAGATAAATAAGATAAACAAATATAGAGGGATAAGATAGATAAATGTGATAGACAATTTACTAATGGATAAAATAGATAAGAATTTTGCTAATTTATGCTAGATTATTACTAGAATGTGCATTAATAAAATAGAATGTTAAATTGGATGGGGTTTTAAGATAGAATTCAACATTTAGAAGGATTAGGGTTTGTGACATAAAATAAGCTACAGGGATCAATGTCGATCTTACAGGTTTGAGGTTGATTCTAATGAATTGATGTCGATTCTAATGAATCTATGTTGATTCTAACAAATCGATGTTGATTCTATAAAATCTATGTAGAGTTATAAATAAGTAAATAAAGGATGACAAGAAATATTGCAAGGTCTGTAATAGATTCCAAAGGGAAATTATGAATGTTTGAATGCTAAAACTAAAACAAAAGGATGAAAATAGCTAAATAATAAGATGAATTGAATGCAATACTTACCTTGAAAACAATCTTGGCATGAGGTTGACATTTTTTATTCTTTTTTATATATTTGGGTATAAATTCACCAACAAGGGTCCTAACAATCACCTATGAGTCTCCTGGATAAATTTTGTCAGTGTTTCAAGGTCCAAAATTATAGTCCCAAACCATGGAGGTTCACTGTCTATATATGGATTGATGTCAATCTGAGAAAATCATCATTGATCATGGAGGATCGATGTTGATCTTGGAAGATCGATGTTGATTAGCCTAATTTGGTAAAAAGTTAGCTTGGGTTATTTTGAACCATATGCCAAATTAAGTGAATGTAACACTAAGTTGTTTGCATAGGTTTTTGATGAGGGTAAGTTGTTGGAAGGGTTGTTGGGAGGTTGGATAGGTTTTATTTTTATTTGATTTTATGAATTTTGGTTATTAAAAATATTTTTGATGGTTAGGGATGGTAAATAGTAATTAATAGGATTAATTACCATAGGTAAATAAGGGGTATATACATATAATAAAATCTACATTTAATGTATAAGTTTACATTTAATTATGGACATTTAGTTTCTTATACTTCAAGTTATATTTTATGTATATAATTTTAGAGTGTTTGAGAGTGGTTTTGGACTTCTAGGAATTAAGATATAAAATATAGATTTTTGTAACTTTCCACCACATTTTAGACTTAGCCTATTTTAGGGTTTTAGGATATGGTGTAGATTTTTATCATCTACATTTTCCCCTTTTTATTGATAGGTTTATAAAGACTAGCTATGAGACAAAAACCAAGATGGGTCTAATGCCCCATGTGTATTTGAGAGGTATTCCCCCTCAAACTAGGAGCTAGCATGAGATGATGAGATGGTGATGGGTTTTAATAATATAGTGGATGGATGGGGATGTGATCGATAAAAAAGAGCATCAATGCTATGGGCTTAACAATGAAGTACAATATTGCACTAACAAGGGTTTAGGATATTACAAGTAGAAATGCCCCAAGGTGAACAAGTAATAAATTGCCACAACTATGAATAGGTGGGATTAAATGAAGGAAATCAAGAGAATAAATGATAGGGTTGGATGACTAAATCATCTGGTGTTCTTGTGGTATGTGTGATACCTATAGATGAATGCTTTCAATCTGAGATACACTCTCAAGATCTGCAAAGGTGGGATACCCAAAGAAAAGTGCATGCTTTACAAAGGCTATGAGACTAATAAGGGTCAATGTCCACTAGCCTAAAATTTAATAGGATAAATAATGGGATAGATGTGGAAAGGTAAAAAAATTGAGCTCAAGAGAAGGACTGGATGCATGAAAATTTACAAGTAGTACCAAAAAAAGAGGCCAATTGATGCTGATTAATGAGGATTTTCATTGATTTAAAGGATCAACATGGATTATAATGACTACCATGAATAGTATGAACTACATGTCATTAACATATGTGCATGTGATCGATCAAATATTTTTGAGAGAAAATGAGACACTTGTTTGAATGCTTATAGTGGGGGATTTAGTGGACTCATATATGGATTCCTGGTTTTGATAGTGATGCAACTATGGGCTATAAACTTTTATGTGTTTTAATAGGATTTATGATTATTGATGGAAAGTTGAATTAGGTTAGATGATGGTATGGATTTTGATTTTAATATCAATTTGATATATGAGAAAAGAGTAATCGAGGTTAACAAAACTCTTTAGTTGCTTAGATCATGGTGAGGCATGAGCTCCTTTGTGATCTATGCATTCTACAAATCTTGTCTAATGTTAATAAACACTTTGGTGATCATCAATCAATATTAGGATTTTTTAAGATAGGAAATGATATGGGATGATGCTAATATGAGTAGATATGGATATGAAATTAGGATCGTGATAACTCCCTAAGTCAGAGGCTAAGTCTTTGTGTACTAGTGATGATAGGACCAACTTGGATAAACCCATGTTTGATTTTTTACTGACTAATCAATGCGGGAAGTCTACTAGATTTTGGAAAGTTGATCAATGTAGGAAGTTTTCTTGGGATATTATTTGAATTTTGCTTTTGGATTTTTTATGGGCATTCTTGATAACTTTTAGCTAAGATAGAAAAGTTGATCAATGTGGGAAGCTTTTATTTATTTATAACTTTGAATAGACATCCTTCAAGGGAGTGGTCTATGCTTTTAAGATATATGAGTTTTATGAATAACTATCCTTCAAGGGAGCAGTCTATGTTTTTGAATTTTGGATATCCATCCTTTAAGGGAGTGGTCTATGCTTTGTGCTCTTTTGGTTTAATTTTATCCCAGATTAAATTTTTAGTCATGGGTTGACTTGAATTAGCCTAGGTTACTTTATTAAAGACAAAGATTTGACACAAGGTGATAATGTGATGCTAAGTGGTGTAGTGCTATGGATAATAATGATTTGGGGCTCCTTCTTATATATAGGTAGAGCATGTCTAGTATAAAAATGCTATAAACAAAGCTAAGGTGCCCATATTTAAGATCATGAAGATAGTGTTATTGGATAACCACATGATTCTATATCATTATAGGGTATATATGGGGATTATGATAGATATAAGTAATGGGAAGGGCTGCGTTGATTTATGGATCACCAAAGATATTAACAATGACAAGGTTGTAGATGTAAAGCACTAGGAGACTCCTACTTTTGACTTGCCTTTCAATGAAGTCAAGCAATATGCCCCAGATCCATAATATATGGGCCAAGCCAATTAGGAGAAAATTCTCCTTGACTACTCTTTTCCATATTAGAGGCATGTTAGTTTTCTTGATTACAAGAGATAGGAATGGTGTTATTAGTTGTGGAAGGGGTTTTAGATGGTGGTGGTGATGGAATGTTTTCTTTAGGATATGCATGGTGTTGAATGGGATATTCATATATAAGGGTGTTAAGAAAGGTGTTGA
This sequence comes from Torreya grandis, assembly GCA_037957365.1. Classification (NCBI taxonomy): domain Eukaryota; kingdom Viridiplantae; phylum Streptophyta; class Pinopsida; order Cupressales; family Taxaceae; genus Torreya; species Torreya grandis. The sequence goes on along the minus strand of JARHVA010005911.1, from coordinate 108,309 downwards.
GAGCTAATAAATGATATTCCCCTAGTGAGAGTTACTAAAATTGGGAACCAAAGGATTTTTATCATGGATATGAGGTAAAGGGATCATTGGAATGAAAGAGGTTTCTCCTATCCTTGGGATGAGAACATCATTAGAATGATAGATAGGTTTGTAAATTTTAGATGGAGGTGGGTCTAGTGGGATAGTGTGGATTTTATTTTCTTAGTTAAGGATGGGATCATGATAAAATTCCTTGTTTAAGAGGTTAGCATCTCATAAAATATTCTAGACTATGGATTTAAATTATTTATAATTTTCAATATCATGTCTAGGAGTCTTATGATAAGCACACATCTTATCTTTCCTATACTAAGCAGGTCTTTGAGTGTGTGGGTTGAATGCTATGATAGGTGGTAATGAAATGAGGGATGTCTATAAAAAAATGTAGATAATGGTGGCATACGATCCTCTCAATGTGTCTTGTTATAGTTTCTAACCCTTTTTGTGATTTAAACTTTTAATCTAATTTAGTTTTGGCATTTGTTATTTGGATAGGATTAGTAGGATGAATTTTTGTTTTGATAGTTGTGTCTTTAGTTAGATTCTTTAAGTGCTTAGAGGTATAAGTTTTGGTTGATGGTTTTGATGTTGAAAGGAGAGGAAGATATTTTTGGGTGGATCCTTTAGATGATGATTCAATGATGTTGATAGGTAGTGTAGATGAAGGATGAGGTCCTAAGATAGGTGGCCTATTTTGGATTAGGGGTGCTATTGATTTTCCATTTTGAGTGCTAGTAGATGTGATGGGGATATTTTTGTAACTTGGTTCAACACTTTTGTCTTTGGATAGCAAAGGAAGCTCTAATATTATTAGTGGATGTTGGAGGGATTTTCCTTTTAAGAAATTTAGGCATTAATTTGGAATGATTAGATTTATCATTTTATCTTCATTCTTTGGAGTAGGGTTTAAAATATTTTTAAGAGATTCCTCATTTGGGAGATCCTATACAATGAGATCAAGGAGGTTGGAATGGATGATATGGGTTATTTGGATTGGCTCATGTTGTTGTGTTTTTAGGATATCTCTTATAGGGAGGTATGGTATTTTAGAGGATAAGTTGGAAGATGTATTAACTTATTATGGTAGAAGTTGGTTGTGAATAGTACTAATCACATGACCCCCTTGGTTTTGGGATTATGTAGTGTGTTTTTTTAAGGATTCCAATGTGGATGGGTAATTGGAAGATGGCTACTAGATAGTATCAAGGGATTGATTAGGGGGAGCATTTAGATTATCCAAATGAAAGTCCCCCTTGTCGATGAGGTTTTTTACCAATTGTTTAAAGGATTAGCATCATTATATGTCATGTCCTATTACCCTATGATAAGCACAAAACTCATCCTCTTTATACCAAGTAGGTTTATGATGCATATAATAGATTGGTTTAATTTGTGGGATTTCAAAATTTGCCACTTGTATGAGTTTATCAAATATAGAAGTATAAGGCTCTCCTAAAGGGGTATATTTTCTAGGGGAAAATGAGTAAGGCCCCTAGGTGGCTGTGTTTGAAAAGTGGATGGTCCTAAATTATTGGGTGTTAGAGGGGGAGAAGTTTTTATAATAATATCATTTATTACCCCTTTTGGTTTAGGATTATTGTTATTTATTTTTGATGGGTTAGGTTTGAAGTTTTTATTGCATAACTTAACTTCACCCTCTTTAATTCCATGAATCTTGAGTTTACACACCATGATAAAGGATTCATAAAAAGTCTTAAAGGTTTGAAATTGTAACATGGATGAGATATGTTTTTCACAAGAGCATGAAAATAATTTGATTAATTTAGGTTGTGGGAAGGAAAAGGTTAATTGTTTGATTAGGCTATGCCAATGAGCTACAAAGTCGGTAATGGATTCATCTTCAAATTATATGACACCATACAAGTTAGTGAGGGTGATTTTACTAGAAATGTTTATGGATAAGTGTTATAATAATACCTGAGCTAATTGTCCAAAGGAAAATAATGAGTGTTGGGGGATGGAGATGTACCAATCCAAAGCTAGTCAAGCTAATGCTATGGGAAAAGTCATAAGTAGGAGAGAATAATAATGGGTTATAAGGTGAAAAGAATGCATAAATGCTTAAGGTGCTATTGTGGGTCATATTTACTTAGGAATTTATTAAATTTGGGTAATTACCATTGTGAAGGGTAAGGTCTCATGGGTACAAATAGATTAATGGGCTCATTACAAATTTACTCATAAGAGAGAAAATTCTTAGGCCATGAGGTTGAGGATTATAGATGGGACATCCTATTCATAAGGATTTTTATGAGATTTTTTTGGGTGGTATACTGAGGTACACCCCCTAGGAATTATTGTTAAATGGGTAGTGACGTGATGAATGGTTGTGATTGGGGATAACCAATGGTTGTGGTGTTAACTGGTGGGTTAAAGTAACATATGGAGGATATGTTGAGGGTATGTATTATTGATAGGATGGGTTAGAATATTATATTTATTGATATTTGGGAGGTATTTGAGAGGATTGTGATGGAGGTGTTAAATATTGGGATGATAAAGGAACAACTAAAGTTAGTTGTAACCAGACATTCTACTGAGGAGGTGGTACGAATTGTGGTTTTGAAGCCATAGTGGGTTGAGGCAAGATATTTTATTAAGATGGTTTGAATAATGGTGGTGGATTCATACCACCATGGGTTTATGTAGGTGGGAGGGATGATATGATAAAAACCAAGCTTTGGGGGGATGTAAAGGTAAGTATAGGCTAGGTTATCTTGGTACTTAAGACTATAAGAGTAGTAGTGAATGTATTCAAGGGTGTTTGTTGGGATGGGTCTAGACCTAATAGTGATGTATCCATATTAGTGGATTGAATAGGGTCTGAGACATGGGGTGGTGATGATGGTGTTATGACCACATTTATCAAGTGTGAACCCCCATTGGTTCTACCTTGTGGCATACCAAAAATATGGGCGTGGGGGGGATTAGGAATGGAAATGGGTGTGTTATGTAAGGTGAGATAATGGTTAAGGGCTAGAGGGTTATTATCAAAATGGAAATAAATTCTAGATTCCCTTAAGTATAATAAACTAGAAGATGAGGTGATTTGAAGGATTCAAGGGAAGTGGATGGACTTGGAGTAGTCTCCAAGGATGAGGATGTGGATGGAGGTCGAGTTATTTTTTTTGAATTTTTCATAATCAAAAACATGAAATGGAAAAGAAAAACAAAAATAAAACAATAATTTATTTTTGAATTATCTCACTTTTAGGTGTGAATAAAAGATGCAAAAACTAAATTCATTTCAAAAAGTTTTTATCTTTTATAACTTTAAGATGTGAGAAGAAATAAAGAAAAAGGATAATGAGGGTCCTAATAAATGGTAATCTAAGGATTGATTTGGGTGTTTTGTTTTGGGACTCAAAGGAAATATGTATTGGTATCGATACATGGATTGGTACTTGGGGCTTAGTCCCCTCACATCATAATCCCATAGCTAGTGTAGGTGCTTAACTAAGATACACTGATAGTCTAAAGATTATACTCAACCAAAGAACTGAGTTGGTCCTCCCCTTGGTGGTGAAATCCAAGTGGGATCATCAGGAAAAAGGTTGACACAAGGTGATAAAATCCCCATTAGTTTCCTTATGTCATGTGTTTAGATGTGTTAATTTATGATAGTGATTTGGCTTGTGTGTGGATAGAGTGATAATTATGATAAATTGACCACCTAAATTATTCTATGTGAATTACTTAGGTAGGAAAAAATTAATGTAATTTATTTTAACCTTAAAAAGGAAATAAAATTCAAACTTAATGTTCTTTGGATGAATTCAGACAAAGAAAGGGAAAGAGAGCAAATTTAAGAATTTTTGAATTTTAAAACACAAGATGAAATTGTGGTCCCACCAGGTGTGCTAGAATGTTTTAGTATTTGTTTTTTATTTTTCAATGGGATATAATTAGATACTAAAAACAAAGTAAATGCAAGGTTTTGAAGATTACTTGGAGATGGTATGTAGGTAACCAAAACATGTTGGTGGTATAATCCCACCACTCTAGCAATTCCACTATCATGATGATATCTTGATGGAAATGGAGATAATGATGAATCTCTCCAAATATAATGACCTTAAGATGTGTCTATTATTCATCACTCATAAACTCCTACAACTATGCCAATCATGGAGGGACCCTATCTCTCATTGTCAACAGCTCTCGTGCCTATCAAAAACATATTTTTAGTTAATCAAATGCCTAAGTTTTCTATTTTCTATTGATCCTCTAAGAATTGATGTCAATTTTATACTAATCAACAATGATCCTATGGATCATGGTTGATCCCTTTTTTATTTATGTTGATCCTCTAGGATCGATGACTAGTTTCTCAACCCAAAATAAAATTTCCCTAGGCTATATGTTATTAAAATAAAAAGCATATACTTATCTACCCCCCCCTTTCCCCATAATTTTACTATAAAAACAAATTTCTAATACACAACTAAAAATAAAACAAAATATAAATAAATTACTAAATTTAACCAAAAATAAAATGCCTACCTCATACTACAATCATCATCATCATTGTCCACTCCCACTTGCCTCCATTATCTCTCACATCTACTTTCAAGGTTGACACATGTCAAATTTTGCTCTTGGATTCTTTTTCACATCAATAGCCAAATGAGCCTTATTCCACATTGAATGCCTATATATAGCCTTTTTCATGATCAACATCGATCACTCTGATTGATGCCAATTACCTTAATTGATGTCGATCCATTTTTGATCAATGTCAATTGTTTTGGATTTTTTTTGTTTCACTTATTATAATATTTCACATGCTCCCAATTTATCTTCCAAGCCCCATGTTATTACATTTACTTCAGCTATCCTATTTTTGTCTCCTATTACACTTTAGATTTGAGGATTTTGACCCCTTGACAGTTTTTTAATCTCCTTAAAGGTATACCCCCTTTTTTTTGACATCTTCCCATTGTAAGATTTTGAGTGTATATTTTGTGTTTAAAATATTTGTCTATAGGTAATGCATACACCATACACACATCAGATGCTATGGTCTACCATTATTATCTTTTATTCTCTTTCTAGCCTTCACTTACACCCACCTATGTTAGTTATGACATTTTTTACCTAATTCAATCTTTGGGGCATTACTACCTACATTAATTTTTATCCCATTAAGTGTAATTTTGGAGCTTCCTTGTGCTATCCACACTTTTTATTGACTTTTACTATCACCCATTTATCTATTTTTACTCACCCCATTATGTTTTTACCTTTCATCTTTTTCAAACCCATCATCCATTTCATCTCACTTATTGGCCCCTAGTTTGAGGGGGGATACCTTCTCACAATAAACTTGGGGAATTAGACGCCTTATAGTTTTTGTCTCATTGTCTGCTATTAAATGCCACTCCATAAAAAGGGGTAAATGTAGACTCTAATTTTATACACCCTTATGTATTAACTTGATGCATCATCACATTATTATGTTATTCCTAACATAATGGCCCCCATTCATAATTATTTAAAATAATTACATTCACCTCACCCCTTTCACTTTTACCACATAGGTTAATTAAACCTAATTATCACAATTAAATAATAATTAACCCTATTTTTACCATCCTTAACCATAAAAATCCCAAAAAAAAAAAAATTGAAATTTTCCCAACCTCCCAACCATCTTCTTATAACCACCTAGCCTAATCAAAAACCTATGCAACAACTTAGTGTTTCTTTCACTTTATTTGGCACATAATTTAAATCAGCCCTAGCCAAATTTTTACAAAATTAGGATAATTGATGTCGATCCTCCATGATCAATTTTGATTCTCCTAGATCGACATGAATCCATATATACATAATAGACCTCCATGGATTGAGAGGAAGGTGACTATGCTTTTAGACAATGTAACTCTACCAAAATTATATTACAACTTATGTATGAATTTCATCAACAATCTGCCATCATGTGAAAACCTTAGTTTTCAAGCTTATCAAAGGATTCTTGAAGGTTTCTTTAACTCATCTTGTATAAGTCTATTTTTAGTTATTAAAAGGTAAGTTTTTTACTTCAATTTATTCACATTTTGAATCTACAATCTTCTATGTTTGTCTATCACTACTCTACATTTAGTTTTTATTATTTTATCAATAATATAGGTCGTTATTATAGTCTATTTTTTAAGTTTAGCATTTTACATAGAATTGACATTGATCCATCTAAATCAATGTCAATCCTATAGGATTGACATCTATCCTTACTAAACCTTCAAAACATTCTTGTAATCTATTTTTATAGCATTTTTAGTCTAAAAAATCTATCAAAAACTTGCATTCTATTTTCTAAAAAAACAATCTTTTATATGTAGATGACTCTTCCTAGATTAGCACATAATATTGTTAGCATATATGATCTCCCCATTGTCCCATAACCCTTTTTATTGATCAAAGTGACATTGCATTTGAGTTAGGTATTTGTACTATGGTTTTTACACCTAATTAGGAAATCATTGATGAATAATTGGCCGTAATTCAAGAAGACATTGATATTGCAACTAAATTTTGGGATAATTACTTTGATTAGATTAATATTGATATATATTAAGTTATCTTTGTCATTGTATATTTTCATCCTATCCATATATATATTTAAAATTTCATGTTTATTTATAAACTTTAATGTTGAATGTGGGCTGACATCCACCTAAGGAAGCATATCACTTTTTGGGACTAGTTTCTTACTAAGTAGCTCAATTATTTTTCTATTAATCCATTTTTTGTGAGTTAATGTGATTTTTAGGTCATTTGTCCCCAACCAAAGAGGATTTCACATAATCTTGATCAATGGTGCACAACCAACCTTCATCACCAAGTAACTTTAAACTTTGAATTTACTTTATTTTTAGTACTTAATTAGTCCATATTAAAAAATCAAAAACATATTAAAACAAGTAGATTTCTACATTATAATTTCTTCATTGGAGAATAAGGGAGAATTATAGGACCCTATTGATAACATGGAGGATTTAAGTAGGTCCATCATGAATTGTGGCCTTATGGATGGTGACCTAATTGAATACAAATTTAATTGGTCAAATAAGATAATAAGGGAAGTTTTTACTAAGGTAAGGTTAGATAGATTACTTATTTTCCTGGAAAGGATCAATAATAAGACTAAAAACATATCCACTCTTCCTAATCTCAAGTTTAATCATAAAAAATGGTTTCATTTATGTAATAGGAAAATAAAATGGGTAAGTACCCATTTAGATTCAAAAACATGTTTTTAAAAGATCTACATCTCAAAGCTAGAGTAAAATAATGTTGGAGTGAGGAAGTAGATGTCTTACCCATGTTCAAACTTGAAAATAAAGTAAAGAAACATCAATAAATAGAATAAAAATATCTTTGGTAAAATATACAAGTAGAATCCAAAACTTAAATAGAATTCATAAATTTTGGAAGAAGAGATGGAAGCCTTTAGAGTGATTTAGGATATCTTAGATAGAGAGATAGAGTTGATTAGTGAGTTTCACTCATTAGAGGTGAAGGAGGAAAAATTTTAGAGGTATAAATTAAGACACATTTGATTTAAGGATAGAGATAGGTATACTAAATTATTACATACCTCAACTCTTAGATGAAGTAACTTAAATAGGATCAAGGATCTGTTAAGAGAGGATGGGGACATGAGATCATATCTAGAAGTTATACAGTAAGAAATAATTTATTTTTAAAATAACCTTTCATTGGGGAATAATAATATAGATTTAAGTAATGAGGAGGAATTTTTAAGTCTCTTCCCCAACATCATTTAAAAAAATGATAACTATCTAATTATGGTTCCTCCCATAATGGAATAATTCAAATGTATTATATTCTTAATGGATGGGGATAAGACACCTAGGATGGATGGTTACCACCTAGCTTCTTCCAATATTAATAAGAAATATTGTATAAGGACATGTGATTTAAAGTGGAATAATCTATACATTTAGGAAATATCTTGAATGAGGTTAACAATAATATTTTAGTGTTCACTCCCAAGAAGGTGTGGGTTAGAGTACTAAATATATTTAGGCCTATTAGTCTATATAAAAAATTATTTTAAAAGTTTATAGTATTTATATTACAAGGTATCCTTCCTCACATCATATCACATAACTAAGGTGCATTTATCCAAGGAAGATAAATAATAAATAACATAGTACTAGTCCATGAAGTGATTCACTATGTGTAAAATTAGGTAGGGCCAATATGTTTTTAAAATTATACATGAACAAATATTATGATAGAGTGTCTTAGGAATTCCTTGATAAAATTTTGGTAAGATTTAGATTTAGTCTCAAGTTTAGGAAATTGATCTCTTTGTGCATTTATACACCTTGGTTTTTTATTCTTATTAACAAGGTTTCAATAAGATTCTTGCCTATAAAGAGAGATCTAATTTAGGGATATCCCATATACCCATAACTTTTTATCACCATGGATGAGGCATTGGGAAGGAGGTTTAAAAATCATCTTGGATCTAAGAGTTTTTTAAGAAGAATGAGTATAACCCCAACTATGGATCTGATTTCCCACTGATAATTTTTGGATGATAGGATCCTCCTAAGGGAATCCATGATTCGATTAGATCAAGCAAAACCATAATTTACAATTATTATAATATTTTTTAAAAGAATGAATAAATATGGAAAATATTTATCTCTTATTTATTAATGATATAAAACTTGGGAAAATAATAATATCAAACATTTTTAGAATCCAAATAAAAAAAATCCCCTTAGTCTACTTGGGGATGCCTCTATTGAGAGGTAAATTAGATCCAAGTTATTAGACTAATATATTGTATAGGTTTTTAGAGTAAGTTATTTGGTTAGAAATTTTGTATCCTAAGTTAATCAGGGAAGTTGGAACTCCTAAAAATATCTTTACAAAATTTTCCTATATACTTGATTCCCCTTTTCAAAATTACAACCAAGTTGGTAGAAAAAATTGATAGGATCCAAAAACTATTCATTTGGTTAGGTATGAAAGAGAAGATAAGGTTTCATTTTGTGTAATGAGATCAATTTTGACTCCAAAAAAATAAATGAGGCCATGGTCTAAAGAGGGTTAGGGTAATGAATAAATATATCTTATCCAAATAGAGATGGAGGATAATGATGGAATATATCATGTGAAATAAAAAATTAAGGAAATTTATTTCTGGGTGAGGGTAAACACTTTTGAAATTTGATTTATGAACAATAATTGAAGGTTTTAAATATGGAGGTCCACCAACCTACTAAAATATTTCTAAATATATAAAATAAATATTAGAAACATCTAAGATGGCAAGCATTCCTAGTCAATGAAAAAATATCTAACACTAAAAAAAAATGAAAATACACTAAAAGATATAAAACTAAGAGTGGTAATAAAAAAAGGTAACCAAGCTCATGTAAAAATCATAATATAAATAATTAAACTCAAGGACATACAATAGGGATTGAAATTTTGAATTAGAATAAATGCTAACCATAAGAAAATTGTCAATGAAATTGAATCAAAAATAGAGTTATGAGTTACAACCTAGATTCAACACCAAATACACATTGGGTTTTGAACATACCCCAAAAATAAATAAGGGTTTTAATAAGATCCCCAAACTTGTAACAAGTTACTAAAATATTTATAATAAATCTCACCCTCAATCAAAACATGACATATAATCCTATATAGAGAAGTATATCTAAAAACTCATTGAAACTAAACTAACACAATGTTAAAAATAAAGAGTTACAAACATAATCACTCATCCTTAAACCTCAATAGATACATGGTTTTGACCCCATAATTGAGTCATCAAACTAACATCATGCCCATGAAATAGGTCCAATCTATAGTGGGCTGATCTTTAATAGAATAAATCATCATTGCAACATCATAATGACTTTTACAAAATTGAAATCATTATTTCCATAAGAAGTACCACTCTAAAATAAAATCTCATCCTAAATAGATAGGGGAAACATATAAAAAACAAGACATTAGAATAACTTTCCATTATGAATAGTCAATCATAGAAACCATCTTGGAATATGATCTTTGAAATCTATGGATCTACAAAACCTTAAAATATTGAATAAAGAACCATCAATAGGATAATTTGAAATCAACCATTACCTTATGAAAAAATAGCCATCCTTTTGAAAATAATCAACAAGAACTAAAAATAGGGCAAACAAGCCTGAATAGTGAAACAATGGTTCAACCTCAACTAGAACATCTACAATTGAAGCTACCAACTTTAAAAAATACCAAAAATATGGATTTTGAAATTATATGAGTTATAATAAAAAATAAATGGCATAAAATACATAACAACAACCCAAATCTAGTCTTAAGGTTATAAGATCCAATGAAAATCCAAAATATGTTCAATAGGGCATTGCTAGGGGTAGAAAATAAAAAACCCAAAGAGATTGAGTTTTTCATCAGAAATAAATAGATAACAGAGGATTAGACCCACCATCCAAAAATCCATCCAAACAATACCCAAAAATAAACATAAAACAATCTCCCTAAAATAAAAGACTTGGACAAATCGAGAGCTTAAAAGAGGAGTAACACATATGAAAATGATGATGGTTGTGGAATCCAATAGATCTAATAATTGAACTAACCATTACACCATTTAAGTTCCATAAAACTATCACTCCAATTTAAAAAATCCATCTTTCAGCCAACCCTTAAGGATATGTAAAACTTTTGCTCAAGAGATATGATTTGTCTTCCTTAGAGACAAGAATCTTATGCTCTATTTTTTCCCACCCAATGAAAGTTCATTTTTTTCACTTTTCTCCCCCTACAAAAGAGGAATATAGAAATGAAAATTAATATAATTAATTCAAAATATCTTGATATATTTAAAATGGATAATTTATTGACATTATAAGACCTTCCTCTAGGTTCAATGTTTTAAAATCACATGGCAAAGAGTAGGAATATTATTAAGAGGTGATAAGGTAAGATTTTATGATCATATGTGGTTGTTAAATGTCCCATTCAACTCAGTGAATTTTTGGATAGATTTATTACATAATTAAAGAAGATATGTGTGATAATTTGGAGGACTACATGGTAGAGTCATCTCAAGGAAGAGAGTGTAAGTTTATCCACCTAGAAACTTAGGACCCCTTAAACTTAAAGAATTTGAAGGAGTTTAATAATAAGTTAAGAGGATTTCACATTTTCAAGGTTTTAAGAGAGGATTAATTTATCTAGTTTATGATAAAGTAGGGGGTGTATAGGTTTAATTAAGTTTATTTAGTGGAGTTAACTAGAGCCCAAGATGGGTTCCCATGGTAAATGATTTGGGAGAAATAATTGAGTCTTAAAATCAATCTATTTTCATTGTTGGTTGTCCATAACATATTTATAATAGTGGGAAACCTTATAAAAATGGGAATTATACTTCCAAAGAGGTGTGTTATTTGTGAATATGAGGGGAATTTGGATCCCAATCTCCTCATCCTCTGCCCTTATGCAATCAAATTCCTAGATGTGTTATTAGCTGAGTTTGAAGTGGCATGGGTGAGGCTGAACTCTATGTTAGACTTATTCAATCATTGGATTCCCCATTTTTATAGTCCCTACCCTAAAAAATTGTGAAATTTGAATACTAATCATATTTTGGGGGGATTTGGAAAGAATGTAATAATATAATTTTAAAAAATAATAATAGTGGGATTTAAAGAGTTTGTTTAAAGATAGTGGAGTCAATGAAGAAGAAATATTAAAGAATTAGAAACATGTGTAATACTTATAAGGAGAGGTAAAATTAAATAAATGGATAATTTAAAGGGAAGATGTGGTAGAAGACAGTAAAAATATTGATTGGAATGTGTGCAAGTAGATTTTTCCCCACCGAGAAACCTAGGCCCAGATGGAACCAGAGAAATAATCAAAGACTATAGAGGACTCATAATAACTATGTTTTCCAAACATATTGGGAATAAAACCAGTCACTTAAAAAAATCATTTTAATTTTTAGGGAGAATCTAGTTTATTAAGGAGGTGGGTTGTATGAGATTTATTATTGAGGGAGATTCCCTTAGTATAGATAATTTTTTTAAGAATTCCTAAAATTACAATTGGATGATTAAAAAGATCATAAATTATGTCCATTCCCTATAAGTCCACTTTGATAAAAATTTATTTTATCCATACTTATAGGGAGGGGAACAAAGTGGTATATTGGTTTAATATTTGTGGTGTTACTATTTAACATTTTTTTGTAAAGAGTTAGGTGGAGAATATCCTAGCCAAAATAAAGGGCTAAACTATTATAAAAGTAAGAAAATCAACTAATTTAAATTAAAAATATTATAATATAGTGTGAAATTATGAAATAATGCTAAATATATAAGGTAAAATGATAAGTATAATTTTATTATATCAACATGAAGAAAAAATAATACTTAACTCTAGAAAAGTTAAAAACTCATAAACAATTTTTCTAAAAAGTTTCATCATTATCATTTGGACTATGAAAGCATCAAATATTTAATACTTATCTCATTTATTTATTTTAAAATATATCTATAAAATTTAAGTCACAATGATAAATACTAATGCTACCCTGTGATTCATCATATTGTAGAATTTAACTCTCTATCATCCTTGACACTACCATCCAGATATGAACACTAGTTTATGTGCTTATATTTGGTATAGAATATGGGTATTATTTTTAAATGATCTAATACACATATTAGGGTTCACTTTCATCTTGTATATTGTCAAATTAGGTCATGTGCAAAAGTTTTGGATATCAATCCTTTGTTTAAAACTCTATATCTTCCAATTTGTGCATGTTACATTAAAAAATAGGTGTTAGTTAGCTCAAGTGAAGTTGAATAACCTTAAATACCTATTTTTCAACAAGTTTTTCTTCCATATAAATATACTCCAAAGAGGTCCTTAGACCAATTTAGTTCTCCCCCTTATTTGGGATTGTGTTAAACAATTGTGAAATATGTTATATGTGAGTGCATGTAGTGACATATCTTGTAAATTGACAAATACTAATGATGGTATACTATTTTAATTCTTTATATCTTAATAAGACTATTTGTATGGATAATTTAGAAATAGGGAAGAATAGGTAAATAAAACATAATTGTGAAAATGATTAAGTGTGAGATTGATAGGTGTTTTCTTGGTGATAATGAATGACATTTTATTTTGTATTTATACCACAAAATTTGAAGTTATATCATGAGAGTGTTAATTAATACATTAAAATAACATATACATGTCAAAATATTTAATTTTTTTTTCATTTGTAATGCTCAAACACTAGTGTCAAATCAATGATACTAGCATCGATGATAGTGTCTTAGTTTGGATGGTAGAGTCTAGTAGGATGAAAAGTTGTTGAAGATATATAATTGATATAGTAAGATATAAATTAGATTTTTTTTAGGATTTAGGATACATGCAAATTGGGTAACCAAAATATTAGGGTTGTATTATAGGATACAAATTTAAGCATAGTGAGATGGTGAATGCAAGCCTTTCATAAGTAGGAAGGTCATGAATTGAAGGGTTTAGCCAGGAGTGGTATTTTTTAAGTGTAAAATACTATCTTATCATACATAATTATATTTTAGTATCTAAATTTACCCTACCCCTTTAATTTATTAGTGGATAAGGATGAAATTACTAGTTTAAAAAAAATAAATATTACTGTGGTGTGTAAAACACACAATTATTTTTCTTGAACCTTTTTTGAATTTTTTGTTTGCATATTACCTAATACCTAGATCATGATATAGTGTAATTATTGCATATAATTTTAAAACTAAACAATTGAAATTATATAAAGAAAAGAAAGCAACAAAGGAGTAATCTTATATGTGTTGATGTAACCATGACACCATTTGGTAGTTTTCTTTGGTAATGATGCTTCTTTGTTGAATTATTGAAAAAGAGGTTGATTATTTAACCTTGGAGATGTGAAGAGGATAATTTGATCATGTACCCAATATATTGTAATTGTGAGTTGTGCCAAGGCCATCAAGATAACTAAATATCAATCACACAACTCAAGTGTATACATAATCTAGTCAATCTATCAAATCTCACACAAGCCTATAGTTTAGGCATATCAACCTACAAAAGGGAAGTAGTGATAAAACCATTGAGGGAATTGAGTCTCAACCACACTTCTCAAGGAAGATAACTACTACATATAGATGAAGGCTTAATCAGTGTACCTTGTAAGATTAGTGAAATAATATGTATATAATCTAAATATGTATCCATGATTTGGTGTAATTGCATGTCATATTCACCTATAATGTGTCTCAAGTTAAAAAATATATCAAAATATAATATTTTATATATAAAATGTGTTTAATATCTATCAAAAATATGAAAAATACCATTTCAAATCATTAAAATTAGTGATAAATGCATAATATTTTGACCCAAGTGTATATATGAATCATAAACTATATCAAATCATAATAACTATGTGTATGTGGGATCATGTATGTATGACATTCCCCCATTAATATCCCCCATTTGAGCTAAGGGGAATGCAATGTGATAATCACCTTATCTCAAAAAGATAAGATAGCTAGGTTATATCTACATCAATAATATAGTAGTGAAGCATATAATGGTATCATGTATAATTAGATGTATCAATTAATCTTATAGTATCAAATCAAAACAATCCCTAAGATTCATAATATGGATCATGGTAACATCTAGGAGTAAGAATAAAAATATTATAAAATAATAAAATTTTAACACAAGAGCACTCAATGTCATGAAAAAGGGGTCTAAAGAGACCATAAACAAGGGACATGTTCAAATGCCACACACTCAAGGGGAGGACATGATAAACTATCTACACACCAAATAAAAAACACTCAATTACATTGTGGCCCACAAACAAGGAACATGTTTGTATTTTACACAATCAAGACAAGCTAGAAAACAATAAGTACACTTAAGTAAACCATGTGATAAGATGAGTAAGTGAAATATAAGATACCATACTAATAATATCATACTAGTCCATGTATAAATGTGTTATAAAAATATCCTATAGCATAACATATCTAACACACTGTGTAATATGTAAGAATAAATATAGACATGTGTAAGCATTAGTATATATGTTGAACATGATAAAGTAAAGTGATCATAAAATTATAACACCTATATCAATCATGATCAATAGAATAAAATTCCCCCAATGTAGTGTATGTATAATAAAGTTCCAAGATCTATAGGCTCATGTATCATGAATCTAGAGTATGCATGTATCACACTCGAGTACCCATGAAATATATGCATGTATAAAAGGGAAATGATATGCTATCTACTAACATAAATTAAAAAACATATATTTAAAATTGAGTAAACATGTGTATGGTATTTTTTTCATTTATCTATTTATTTTAATATTTTATTTTATTTATTATTTTATTTTTTTGGAATTTTGAATTTTGATCTTTTAATTTTAGGGCGAAAATAACTAGTCCCATAAGTCCTCACTCTTGATAGGTATATGAATTCCTAGTGGTTGTACTTGAATTTGTTTTTATGTTGAATCAATATAATTTCTTAGATATATTTGGTAATTTACTACCAAGATTTATTCCTATTTTTCTATCACCATGTCCATCATGTGAAATATGAATCTCTTTGTCTTCAAATTGGAAAATTAAGCATGTCGATAGTGTCTGCAATTGCCTTCATATCAGTCAACCACTATTGGAAAAAAAGAAATTTGAAATGAGATCTTTGATTCATTTCTCATATGGTGGTATCAACTATATTTGGTTCATAAGTGATAGGTAATATAGTACACCAAATAGATTTGGGAAAGAGTGGACAATGTTACAACTCATGTATATCATGTCCCATCTTTTGTAGATTTTTAATTCTATAAATTATGTCCTAATTATTTAGATAAATTTTAAGATGATCATAATAATTCCCATTAATATTTTAAATAATAGTTATATATTTTTTTTGTGGGAGTTTTTGAGTATGTCTCATTATACTTTTGACTTTGGAATTTTCTAAGATCAAAGGTATTTGTTGTTGTTCTTGCATAATTTATTTATGTCCTTGATTTTTTACTTCTTAATTTATTTATATAGTGCCTCATAATGATCTATATATTTTATTGTGATCCAATGATAACTTGAATGTGGTGATCCTTCTATACATACTAGAATTTATCTTGACCTATATCTTGTAAGTGCTAGATATATCATTATGTGATTGATTAACCTAGAATGTATTATGTGGAGAATATTTTTACATCATAATATATAAAATATTTTATGGTGGCCTATGTGAGGGATAAAAAATATTAACATGATGTATTTTAGTTTATCCCTTGTTAGATTAGTGTTATCTATCTAATTTTCACCCCTAGGAAGGTTGTTCAAGCCTTCCTAACTAGATGATAACATTGGAAAAATCCTAGGTTGTGGGTAACCTACTAAGTGGATTTAACCTCTAGGTTGGAATATCTCCATTGATGCTTCACCTAACACTTATAACAAAATTTTCACACTTTCAAACAAAAAGGGTATAAATTAACTAAAACTAGTAAAAAAATAAGGAGGTGATGCACTAAATATGGAGTCCTCAACTTTCTATTGTTTTCACTAGGAAGAGATAAATTATAATCTAATTTTCATAATTTTAAGTCATATATTATAATAATAGTATTTTTATATGAAGGATATGGATATTGAATTGTCTAAGGTGATCAATAAAGAGTCCTCAGAGTAGATACTACTAATGTTTCAACACTTAAACTCATCAAACCATGTTCTACACATCGTATGACCTATAGAAATGAAAATAACTTACATAGAGGAAAGAAAAAAGAAAGATAAATTCATGGAACTAATCTCCATATCACAAAACATTCACTAACAACTCACTAAAGATCATTGTATACAAGATGAAAATAATATAACTCATCTTGAGTTACTTTCAAAGGCAAGTAGAAGTCTTAAAATTTATAGGGATTTTCCATAACTAGCTTGAGGATACTTGATCCTTAATTCTCATATCCATCAAGATGAGAAAGATATTTAATTGGTTGAGGATGACATTAGATAACTCCAAGAAACATGACCTAGAATGAAACATGGCAAGAAACAAGATTGTAAATCCTCTAATCTAAGAATGGGTAGTTTCACATGATGTTAATGAGTCATAAATAAGGTGAATAGTCATTCCATGCCACCCTTTATGAGGGAAAATATCATATAAAACATACACATATTGATGAGAAACTTCATAACTACCTAATTATAGTCTTCTTTCTTATAATTGTTCCTCATGAGATGACACTTGTCATATGAATCTATTAAACCTCTCTCTCTCTCTCTCTCTCTCTCTCTCTCTCTCTCACACACACACACACACACACACACACACACACACACACATTTATCCTATATATTATACCTTTGATGGCTTGTTATGTATCCTTTGGATGAGTATGGTGAAGCCCTACTCAACTAGACACTTGTACTATGTCTTTTAATGTTGAATAAAGTTTATTATTACTTTATCAAATGCTTGCAATCAATGTACTTGTTTGATTGTTGATGAATGGTAGTAGTAGTTCTTTCACTCTCTCTCATTTATACTCTCCTACCTATTTGTAAATGGATTATATTTTTACAAATCACATGGTGAGTTTGGATAGCCTTGCATAGTTTAGAAGTGGATTTAAGTCATTAATATCTTCCTTAGGCCTATTGATTATCCCTTATATTCAACACATTATCTATGACCTCCATGTTGAAATACTCATACTTGAAGGTCCTTGTTGAATAGTGTGATTATATTCAAGCCTAATTCATGTTATTAATGTAATATGGTCAATTTGATGGTGTTAATTTGGTGAATCACCTCCCTAGTTTAGTTTAATTTTATATATATTACCCTTTTACTTTACAAGCAATAGGTCTAGTAGTAGTTTTAGGATGATAAAATCAAGGGAACTAGCCTTATCTATAGATTTACCTCATTGATTAGTTCACCCATAATCTATAGGTCTCTCCATGCTATCAATTAAGTGAGGAGGCTTGAACAACCTCCTAAAGGGTGAAAATTTTGATGATAAATTTTTTGGCATGCTCAGTAGGATAAGAGACTTCATCCATTAAAGATTTATTGGTGTTCTTTTCAATGGATAAACCTTTGGAGGCTTGAACACAAGCACTAATGGTGACTCTGAGTGTATTCAACTAGTTTTAGGAGCCTAGGTAATCTTTCAAGAAAGTGATATTTTTATTCTACCCTCCTCATGAGGTTTCATGGTTTAGTTTGGAGTTGATTTATATTTTACTCAAGTTGGTGAACCATATTAGTAGCATGTTGATCATTATTAGCCCCATGTTTATCCATGTCAAGATTATGTTGATTTATATCAATATTTTGTTAACCCTTATCAGTATTATGTTAAGATATACTATCCTTTATATCAATATTATCATCCTTATTATTTTCCTTAATAGCCTTACCAAGATTATCATCAGTCCTATATGACACGTACCATGCCAAGTCAACCTCTTTAGTATCCTATTCATTATTATAATTAGCCTTGTCAAGACTAGATGCTTATAGTAAGCATAGTCACATTTACAATCAATTCATCCCAAACTTCAAGTAAACTCTCTTAGTCTATGAAAGGCATATAATAGTGCTTGATAGATAAATGGAGTATGGTCTAAGTGTTCCTATTCATCTCATTCATAATTTGAGAGACTCATTTTAGATGATTAAGAAAGAGTGGGAATTTATTGAGAGAGAGAATAGACAAAGATTCACTAGTGACATGTTGGACATAGGTGTCCTAATTTGATTCATAAATGAGAAGTTAATGGTTCATGAGGGGCATAAAGTTCATTACTATCAACCTCATGTTCTTTCACCCACACCATCTTAGCCATATTTTTCTCCACCTATTCTCTCAAAATACTAAATCAAGTGAGTTTTAAAACATCCTAATTCCCTCACACATTCCTTAATCCTTCCCATTATGGAAGTCAATCCAAGAGAATATATAAAAGAGGAAAGAGGTTATTTTTAAGAGGGTTTAAGATCAAGATAAATTAGAATTTGAGTGTTTGATTGCTACTTAGAGGAAAAATAATGAGGCTATCTTGGCATAAAACTTTGTTCCCCTTCCTCAAGATCCCCTTAAAAGTTCCTTTAATATTCCAATTTGGAATCAAGTGGTGAATTTTTGGGATAAAAAAAGGAATAAGCTTATATTGTGATATTGAGGCCAAAAAATAAATGCCTATTCAAGCCCCACCCATCCATCCTCAAGAGCCTAAAAGTTTCCCATCATGGAGATCAATTAAAGAAGGAATCCAAGGAAATAAATAAATCCTTGTAAAGAAGCTTGAATAATCTAAAATTTTCCCATCTTGAAATTCAATTAAATAAATAATTTAAATGGAAATGGAAGTCCTTGTGGAGAAAGTTGAAGACCAAAGTGTATGCAATGGGAAATACAATATATCAGTAAATCAATCTTAGCTCAGTGAATAAAAATATTATTTACACATTCGATTATGGATAAATTATATATTTGGGGTCATGACCAAGTTGGATCCACTAGACCTATTCAAGGGATCTCTTACCATAAAAAATTCACTAAGGAGGGTTACAAAGGCTCCAATCAAGCAAAACTATGCAATAAACCTTACTAGGTCATATGTTTTCATATTCACTAAACTAATAACAAGTAAATTAAAGTCTAATGTACTACTCACCAAATATTGTGACACAAAATAGGGGTTAGTAAACATAAAATTAAACATTCATAAGAGAATCCTAATAAATATATGTATAGGTAAAACCCTAATGCATGGAGAGAGAGAAATATATTCAAAAGACATTAATTATTCTAATTCTAACTACTAAATATGGGAGAACATTTAGAGATACTTACCTTAAAGACAAACCCATAAATAATCAATATCTCCCTTGGCCAAAGTTGTTTTGTAATAGGTTTTGGTTTGTAAGGATCACTAAGAAAGACCAAAGCATCTTAGACTTTTCCACAAGAGAATATTCTTCTCCAAGTAGAAAACCTAAACTAAGACTCCTCAAGTAGAATGGTAGAAGAGAAAAATATAAAGAAGCACAAATGAATAATTAAATCTTATTATCTCTCTAAGAATGGTGAAATGGATGTGTTTATATAGGTAGATCTAAACCTAGTCCTTTCTCAAAGTTTAGGCTAACAAGATTGACCCAATAAACCTTGTATTGTTATTGACAAAAACAAATTAGATTTCAGTCTAGGTCAGTGAGGGGCTGACCTAAACCCTAAATAAGTTTTATCAATTAGAGTATAAGGTTGACAGCACTGATAATGTAATGTAAAATGTCAAAAATGAATTTAGGCTAGGGAAGGGCTAATGAAGGTAGAAAATGACTAGAGGAGGGTGAAAAATAGGAGAAAAAGCTTAGGGGAATGTTTTTAAGAGATGGCTGGGTTGATAATAAGTGGTATTAAGGGAGAAAAATCCTATGAAGCACCAATGTTCTACCCACCCCTTTCCTAAACCCCTTAAGGCATGAACTTAGAGAGATTAAGAATTTATGGGTTATTTCAAGATAGAAAGCATCAGTAACTAATAAATTTTGAAAATATTATGTGTATACGTATTCACCACTTGTAGATCATCATGTGTCACTTAGGTGCAATAGGGGATTGTGCTTTGATAAAGAACATAAAAACATATAATGTTGAAGCTAAAAAAGAGTTGCAATATTTTAAAGCAAAAATAATTGAAATTTAAATGATGAAAAGGAAAATAATTGAAAAGTAAATGTATGCATACCTTGAATTACATTTATTACTAGATGGTTATAGATTGTGTTTATATTTTGATCATGGAGGTTGCAGAGGTTGCTTTTAACAAACCCAATGATACAAAAATAAAGATCAAAAACAAAAAAATTTAAGAAATCTAAGATAATTAATTCTATGTGGATGAGATGTACTTAGAAATTTGGCAAGTTGAGGGGATAATTGCTATGTTATACCAAATGACCAACTCAATGTTTTAGAGTAAATCAAGTAACCTAAAATCTAAAGATACTAAATAATGAAAATCTCAAATAGGTAAACCTTAAGTAAGAAAGGCAAACTCACCAAGTCAAACCAATGATACATGTCAAAAAATGGTAATCAAACATCAATGTGAAAGTAGTAAAAATCCATACTTAAACAAAGTTGGGCAATCAATATGGTAAAACAACATTAATGAGTGAGAAATAATAATCCAACCTCACTTAACAATGGAAAAAGTACATAAAAGGGAAATCAACATTGGTGAGTGAAAAGTAACAAACCAATCTCACTCAAAAATAGAAAAAGTACATGAAAGGATAAATGGACTCAATTGTCTAGAAAAAGGGTATTACAAAAATGGAAAATGGTAAAATAAAGTAAAACACATCTAGAGATGTAGAGCTATGGTATAAAGTAATCCATAGTCACTCAAACACATTGTTTGGTTCTAAATATAGATAAAAGTAAAATAAAGTAGTGTTAGCATGTTTTTAATATGTGAAGAAGAAGGAATATATAAGAAGGGAAACTAGATTTAGAATCACACTTGTCTATCCAGGGGAAATGAAATATGTGAGGGGAAAATTAAGGAAAAACCAAGGTAAAGGAACTCTTTATAAAAGTCAATACTCTCAAATTAGGTTTATAAAAACAAAAGGACTTTTGATGTTAAGGACTCTGAAGAACTTATCTTAGCCACACAAGTCTTATACAGATAAATGAAGTATGTAGATCATCCCATGAAGGTTATATGCATAAAAAGTAAAATGGACCTACCTTCCCATAACATGTTCCCCATTCTTTAAAACCCCTTATAGAACCATCGATCTACTATGAATATTAGGTACTTGTGTGAGAAAGCATAGAGTTTTCTAAATTATCATATCCCAATATATTGGCCTACCACACCCCAATGGACCTTAGCTCTATCATGAGGCCAACTATGGAGTTTGAATTTTGATTGTAAATAGATGTGCTTTTAATCACATATTTTAGTTGTTTTGAATTTTTTGACATTTGTATATCTCCTTTTGTATATCATTGCCTTTTGTTTTAAATGATTTATATTTTAACTTTCTTGATGGGTTTTTTTATTCCTCCTCCATATGGATTTGGAAAACTAAACATGGGTGTTAAAGATGACTTTAATTTGAATACATGGGACTTGGTCACTAAGAGAGAAAACTTAGAGAGAAAGGAGTCTAAGAGTATCATTAATTTAGGTGAAATAAAAGTTCTATATTGACTTTGAGCTTGGTTTATCTAATGTGAAGTGAAAGGAAAGGAAATCAAGAATGAGACATGAAGCAATTTAAATTACTTTAAAATGAAAAAAATGTGACAAAGGGTGATAAAGGGATATAATGATAGTGAAGTGTGATTACTTATCATAAGAATGAGGTAAGTGTAGGAAAACATGCTAACATAGTTTGTGGTGAAAATTTTATCTATCAAAGAAGCACAAACCAAAGTTGAGAAAAAGGATCACAAACTTGGAACCATTGCAAACACATTCTAGACAAGAATTACTAAATGAAAGATGGTGATTTTATGAAGAAGGATAGGTCCTATCCTTGGACTTACACTATAAATCATAAAATAGAAACCCATAAAGGTACAAAAAACATGTAATAAGTAAATAAAAAATAAGATATTTGTGAGGAAGGCTAGTTCTTATACATGGTCTTACACTAAAACTCACAAAATGAAAACCAAAGGGGTGTAAATTTTTTTGTAAAGTAAGAAAATAATGATAAGAAAATGAAATCATGAGGAAGATCAGGTCGTATCCATGGTTTTAAAATGTAAGTCATGAGAAAAAGGAAACCAAATGACCAAAAGGAAGGACTAATGTTTGTAAAAAGAGAAGCTACTATAGAGGGTGAGACCTGTGTAAGTATCTTGTAAAAAGTGTTAGAAGGATAACATAGATAAAACATGATAAGAAGGGAAGATCTAAGAAAAATATTTTTTTTTAAGATTTATGCATTGGTAGGCTCTATAAAAATATGGCCTTCATTACTTTGAAGGCAATATGTGCTTAGACCAAGAATGTATTTGACTAAATAAGGGCCTCACCATTTTTGGGCATATTTACCTTCTATATAATGAGTGAAATATAATTTAAGGTCAAGATCACCAATATTAAAAGTGCAAACTTTAACTCTTTTGTTATGTTGTTTGACAATACAGGCCTTGTATTGGAAATTATGTTCCAAAGTAGAAAGATGGTGTTCATTAAGGAGATCAAGAAAATTAAAGTGATATTCATGTAATTATTCATTGGTATTATACCATGAATTGAAATATGGAGAGCAAGAATCTCAAATTCTAATGGGAGGACTGATGCATAACCATAAACTAAAGAAAATGGCATTGCCCCAGTGGTAGTGCGTATGCTAGTGCAATAGGCCCAAAGAGTGAGATAGAGATGAAGATACCAAACTATGTGGTTGTCATAAATTATCTTTTAGATAATTTTATTAGTGGAATTAGTTTGGAAATTACATTGTAGATGGTAGGATGTGGAAAATTTATGATTGATTTTAAATTTAGCATAGAGATCTTTGATGTCTTTACTTTTGAATTTACCACCATTCTCTAAAATGATATTTGAGGGCCACCAAAGCATAAAATGATTTGACTAATGATGAATTTAGAGATGGTGGTACTAGTAACATTGATGAGGGGCATAACCTCAACCCATTTGGTAAAGTATTCTATGGTTGTAATTATAAATACATGCCCATCTTGAGATTGAGGTAATTTACTTATGAGATATAATCCCCATAAGGATAATGGCCAAGGAGACTCCATGGTTTTAAGATCAAATGGATGTGTATTAATTATATCATCATGAATTTGGAAAGGAGTACACTTTTTAGCAAATTTGATGGCATCTTTTTAAAGAGTGGGACAAAAGTATACTATATGTAATCATTTACAGGTTGTAGCATGTCTATAATGGCCACTACAAATTCCCCCATGTGCCTATTCAAGAAGAGGATGAACCTCTTATTTCATGACATTACATATTAAGGTACATTTAACATTATTATAATATAGTTTTTTATATCCAAAGACATACTTAAAAACTTATTTATGAATGCAATTTTTTTCACAGGAATCAATGTTTAAAAGATAAATTTGGTGTTAAAAAATTTGTATAATATATTTGTACCACAAGATTTATTGAATG
The DNA here is from genome assembly GCA_037957365.1 of Torreya grandis. Taxonomy (NCBI): domain Eukaryota; kingdom Viridiplantae; phylum Streptophyta; class Pinopsida; order Cupressales; family Taxaceae; genus Torreya; species Torreya grandis. The sequence continues at coordinate 83,941 of JARHVA010005911.1, read as the reverse complement.
GTGACAGCCTTGATATGGTAGATGAGTGAATATTGTGGTTAAAGAGAAGAAGGGGATTTTTTTATTTGGATAAGAAAAGTGGGATTAGTAAGAACTTGGTGTGGATGAAATATAGATGTTGAAGAAGTAAGTAAATCAACAATAGAATTTTTATCTCAAAGGACAGGCTCGATGGCAAAAGAAATGAAATATTTGGAAAGGGTACTTGATATTTTATGATAAGAAATTATATTTTTTTCTTTTGTATTGATAACACCTTTGAATTGGTGGTAAATTATTTAGGTGTTGCCTAAAACATGCAGATATGTGATCTATAGATCAAGGGATGCTCTCATACCTAGGATTAAGGTTTTGTACTCTGTCATGTTGTTAGTGACATTGAATGTGATATAAAATGATAAAAGGATAATTTTAACAAGAGGAATAACAAGGATATAACTTGAACCATCTCTTAGAAGACATTTGGTACCATTGAAATGAAGGATCCAAGTATCTTCATGTAAATTGACAATAATTTTAGGAGGTTCTGTGACAACAATTTTTTATTTAGTAGTACCAAAGAAGATAGAGGACTCATCAAGATAAATTAATTTAAGATCATTAGTGAAGCTATGGAGGTAATATTTAAGAGATATATCTTAATTAAGACCTTAAATATAGATAATATTATCTTTGATAATACTATATTGAAGGTGGTTAGTAGTTAGGATTGGAGCTACAACAAGTTGATCAATAAAAGTATTGTCTAGTTATGGAAAAATTATTATTTTGGATCCACTCTTTGTAAAGATTTCAATATGCCTTAATAAAAGATGCAATGTATTTAGTCCCATCATATTCTATAGTTGGAGATATGTTACGAATATCAATGGAAACAATGAAAGGAGCTAAAGGTTTAATTGGGATGCTTTTAAGCATATTTTTATTCATGATAGGTTTGGAAATGACATTTCATATGGAATCTCTAAGAGGTGGAGGAATAAAGTTTTGATTATTTTGAGGGATTAGAACTCGAGGTTGATTATCCATATTGATCAAATGATGTAATTTCATCATTTAGGAGGTGTTAAATATTTGCATTATGTTCATTTATTTTATGACTTATGCAAAAAGTTAGGTTATATCAATTGGTAAGTTGGAATTTGTAGGAGGACTCCCCAAATTGGCATTAGGGGGAGGGCTTTTAGGAGGTGGGTTACTATTGGGGTCATTATATAGACTTATGTCAATCGGTCCCACATTATGTTGAGATGCTTGAATATGGTAATTGTCTTGTTAGATACAAAAAGGATTTAATCCACCTATAACATCTTGAGGTGTGAATTGAACCATGTTACAATCCACAAATGGAGGGAAAGAAGTGATCCAAGAGTGAGGCTTCTATTGGGAGGTAAATACAAGGAGATAATAATACCCCATATAATGTTTAAATGGATTTAAATTGTCCAAAAATATTCTAATATGGGATTTCATGATGATTTATAAAAGAAACTTGATTAAAGTAAAAAAAAGAGAAATCAGGGATAAATTTAGCTAGACATATTTCTAAGCTAGCCATATAGAAGAACAGGTTTGGCTAACAAGTACCAAGTCAATTGGGTTGATAAAGTACTATTAAGAAACAAGATGATAAGAGTATAGAGTTTTATGGGTCAATTGTGTACTATTAGATAGATGGAATAATAGAAAGATAAGAGACATAGTCGTGCTAGTCAATTATGTACTACAAGAAGGAAGAAAGATATAGTATATAAGAAACTGTATCGATCAGAATGATATGGTTATAAAAATAGGGGAAAATGTTCTTAGGATAATTGAAGCAAGAATGAAATCAAACAAACAAACAATTAGATTAATGTGAGTGATCTAATTAGGGCACACAACATAAAACCTTACACCAACACTAGCCAATGAAAGTTTTTTTAATACAAAACACAATGATCATAGAGAAACCAATAAACTAAAAATTAAATTCTAACTAATTGGTGATCCTAAGTGTTATTATTATATTATTAGAAAGTTTTGATTAGAGTGTGATATGAGAGTTGGCTGAAATAGGGAACTATAAAGGTAATCTATGGATGCTTTTACAATGTTTGGGCTGAAAGTGATCTATGTTAGAAATGGTACTAGCTTGGTACTAGGGAATACCCCCTCAATTCACAATCCCACAATGATAAGGGTGTCAGGTGCTAGGCTTATATATACCATTAACCATGTATTCATACTTGACTAGAAAACCAAGTCAGTGTCCCCCTTGGTGATGAAATCTAAGTAAGTAGGCCTTAGAAAGACAAGCGTTTAAATGTTTTTTGAAGGTTATGTTATTTGGCAGGGTGTATAAAAGAGTAAAATAGTGTAACTAGAATGGTAATTTGAAAAACCACCTACTTAGACTATGTGAGTTACTCCAAGCATGTAAAAAACTAAAAATAAAATGTGAATGAAGTAATAACAAATAATTATTAATTATTTGATTAAGAATAGTACAAAGTCAGGTCAGGTTACACTGTATGCAAAAAATATAGAATAGAGTCAACTAGGTTGTTATTGTTGTGTGAAAATAAGGTCTTTAAGAATAGAGTTGAATAGGTTGACTATATCTCTCAAAGAGAAGGTAGACTATAGAACTAAGTCAACTAGGTTGACCTGGTTAATTGTAGGGTTAAAGTTTTGAAGACTAATAACTTGTGAAAAAGAGAAGTGAAGAAAGTAATCGAATGATAGAGAGGGGAAAGAGAAGAACCTTAGTGGGATTTAATATGGTTAAGATTTCAAATTTTATGTTGAAATGTCTTAATTGTTGATTTCAAATTTTGTAATCTAGGTTGATTGGTTTGATCAAGTTTTGTAAAACCTTATATGCTGAAGAAGAATAAATAATAGGGTCAACCTATTTGATAGTGTTTATTGACCTGTATGCTGGTAGAAAGAATGTGAAGACAAAGTAAACCTATTCAATAGTGTATGCTAATATAGAATTGAATGGGGTTATTATGTCAACCTATTCAATCTAGTAAGCTATAGTTTATGAAGATCTATATATATAGAATAACATAATTTTGAGGTGACTATGTGTCAAACCTTTGCATAGATGGTTAGAACTAGTCACCACTAGTTTGATACAATACTAAAAATATGGAAAAATATAATAAAATGATAAAAATGATGGCATAAAATAAAACCGAAAAGGGTTAGATTCACATTGGGATCACTAGAATATATACAATGGGAAATGTAACAAATATATAAATAAATCCTATCTCAGAGATTATAAATCCTACTTACACTTTTGATTGTGGATACATTAGATATTCAAGGTCATGACCAAGATGGATCCACTAGACCTAGTCAAGGGATCTCTTACCACAATAAATTAACTAGGGAGGATTCCAAAGCCTTCGGTCAGGCAAAACTATGCAATAACCCTAAATAGGTCCCTTTTTTTATATTCACTAAACTAATAACAAGTAAAGTCTAATATAGTGCTAAACTTGTGGCATAAAATAGGGGTTAGTAAAAATGAATAAAATAATCCTAATTAAGCTATGTATAGGTAAAACCCCAATGTATGGAGAGAGAAATATATTCAAAAGCCATTAATTATGCTACTTATATCTACTAAAGAGAGTAGAAAAGTTAGATATACTTACCTTGAAGATTAACCCATTGAGAATCAATATCTCCCTTGGATAAAGGTACTTCACAAGAGGTTTTTGTGGTTTGTAAAGATCACTAAGAAAGGCCAAAGCATCCAAGACTTCTCCACAAGAAAAGATTCTTCTCAAAATAGAAACCCTAAACTAAGAATCCTCAAGTAGAATGGTGGAAGAGTAGATTGTAAAGAAGCATAAATAAATAATTAACTCTTGTTATCTCTCTAAGAATGGTGAAATGGATGTGTTTATATAGGTGTATTTAACCCTAGTCCTTTTCAAATGTTTAAGCTAAAAAGGTTGACCTAATTAACCTTATATTATTATTGACAAAAACAAATTAGAATTAAATCTAGGTCAATCAAGGGATAACCTAGATCTTAAATAATTTTTATCAATTAAAGTACAAGGTCGATGGGACCAATAGTGTAATGTAAACCATTAAAAATGATTTTAGGCTAGGGAAGGTCTAATCAAGAAAAAAATGACTATATGAGAGTGAAAAATAGGAGGAAAAGATTATTGGAATGTTTTTAGGAGATGGTTGGGTCGATAACAAGTGGTATTAATGGAAAACAATCCTAGGAAGCACTACCCACTACTTTCCCAATACACCCCTTAAGGCATACATTTAGAGAGATTGAGGCTCAATAGGTTCTTATAAAATAGAAAGCATCAATAATTGATAAAGTTTGAAAATATTATGTGTATACACAAAAAATTTCAAGGTTTGAAGGATTCATTGGTGAATGGAAGGAATATAGTGATAATTTCATTTATCATGAGATCCCAAAGCTTGTTTGTGAGCTTGAACAAACCCTCATTGAGGAATAGAATGTTCTATGGGAGGCCAAAGAGGAAGATCAAGTTGTATTTGTAATTGATCTTTAATAAGGATAAAAATAGGATACTTCAAGTGTATATGATGAAAAGGTCATAATTGGAATACCTCTTGGTGAAGAGAGATATAAATCAATCTTTATAGATGAAGATAAAGTAAGACTTGATGAGTTGGTAATGTTAGAATTATAGGAAGGTATTCAAGGTTCTATGAATAACTGATTAATCACATTGGAATGTATTTGCTATTAATGATCATGTTTAGGATGACCATACAATAGGGGGTGAGATGGCAACAAAGTATGAGGAAATTAGAGTTCCTAATGAACTAATAGCTCATGAGGAGCAGTCCAAACATTTAGAGGTTTCATTTAAATCTAATCAAGATGGATATAAATTTGAGGTTGTAATCTCTCCAAACAAATTAGAATTTTATAACCCTCAAGAAAAGGTAAATTTATGCTTTGAGTTTCCTTGATTCCTTCAAGTTGATGAGCCTCTCCCTTGATAGAAAGAGGAGTTTGATGAATCACAAGATGACCTAATAGACTTAAAAGCTAGTGAAAGGAAGTTTTAAGACTTGTTTGAGGTAATTGGATCAAATTTCACTCTTTTTAAAGGAGAGTATAGACTATAAAATAAAAAATAAGGTAATTTTGGAAAGAAAGTCAATATGTAATAAAGAATTAGTCCTATAATTCTAACATTACAAGAGGTAATTCCACTTAATTTTGACTTATTTGATGTCCTTAAGGTAGGTTATCAAACTCTAAATCAATTTGTAGACTTTTTTTCACTCTTTCAATGAAACATACCTTTATTGGCCTCAAGATCTCAAGAAGCAAGATGCATTTCCTTTTGAAGCTAGTTTTACAAGTATGCCATAAGGCCCATCTTAGTTTGTTTAATTTGGTCAATCATATTATGAAGAGGTATAGGTTGGTTATGAAGAGAATATTTTTGAGTTACATACTACCAAAATATCATCCCTTATCAATTATCTATCCCATTTTGAGGTTAACAAAGAGAATCCATTGCCTATCATGCTCATTTTAGAACATGAAAAAGAGCCTAAACATGCTCAAGATCAATCCAAGAATAAACACCAAATCATTCATGATTCAGTAAAGGTGGAAGAGGTTTATAGGGTTGATTTTGAAGAAGAAGATGATCTCAATAAGACCAACATACAGTTGTCTCTATTCCATTCTCTCATGGCTTCCATCAAGTTTGCTAGTCACACGAGATTGGTGAAGAAAGATAACTACATTGCACTACCAATGAATGATTTTTTTAGGGTTGTATCTAGTTGTTAGAGTAGGTTAGTATAGGCTATTTAGTAGATTATTATATTATCTTTCCTCTAAGTGCTTTGTAGCATAGTTTATTACCTTGTTGTTTTGTTGCTTTATTATTATTATTATTATTATTATTATTATTATTATTATTATTATTATTATTATTATTATTATGTGTTTTTATAGGTATGTTAGTTTTACCATTTATTTCAAGAGGTTTAAATTCAAGGTTATTATTATTATTATTATTATTATTATTATTATTATTATTATTATTATTATTATTATTATTATTATTATTATTATGTGTTTTTATAGGTATGTTAGTTTTACCATTTATTTCAAGAGGTTTAAATTCAAGGTTCAAGGTCTAACTAGGTCTGATATAGAGTGAGAGATGACTCCATGCCCAATACATGGACTAGGTAACCAGTCTAAGGTGCATAATAGGCATGCAATTCCAAGAGGCTGATAAATATGTTAGAAAAGTTTATATACCATTATTGAGTCTAATAAAAACATTTAAATTTTGATCTATGTCTCCCTTTATAATAAGCCTAAATGAATGTCTTATACAAGTTTAGCATTGTTTAAGGTATTTTTGAGGAAATTAAGGTAAAGTGTTTTCTTTGTGTTAAGATTATTTAAGTCATCTCTAGTAATAAACCTTTTTATAGGTATTTTATGTCCAATTATGAATTTTCTCCAATCTTGATTAATTCAAATAAAAGGCACTCATATTGCCTAACACTTGTCAAGTCATTTTAAGTGAGTTTCAAATGAAAAAAGGTAGTTACAAGATGTTCTCAATGCTAAAAAGAGGGAGAATAATGTGTTTTGTAAGTATTCACATTGGTGAAAGAGATATATGATAGGCTTAAATCTCATCCATGTCCATCAGACTCAAATCCATGCTCAAATAATGTTTTTTAGGTTAGAAAGATAAAAAAACTATTTTATCTTCTCTCTTGAATTAGTGACAAGCCAAGGAGCTCAATCAGTTTGTGCTTAGTTCATGAAGAAGGAGTGTTTAATGTAGTACACTTATGGGTTTATAGGGTCTCTTATTACCTTATAATCCATGGACACATTTTTTAGTTTGAGGTTCACCAATTTTATGAACCATCTTAAAGAGTGTAAGACTCTCTAAAACCCTACAAACCCCTACTAGCTTAGGTTTATATTTGTAATTGAATTTTTGAGTTAGTTGAAGAAATAAGGAAAATGTGTGAGGATATAATGGGTATGATAGGTCTCAAAAAATCACCACCAATAAAATACATTATGCATGGATGGACCAAAAGAGAAGTTGTAGGTTGGTAGGTGTGGAGAGAGTGAATGTTACTTATGAAAATGGTATTATTGATGGGTTGTGGGATTGAAGTGAGAGAAAAAATATATATTACACATGTTTAATAACCTAAAACACATTACCCATGATCATTCAAGTCCATAATATTTCCTAATTTCCTTTCTTACACTGAACCAAGAGATGATAAGCAGGTTTTAGTGGTTTAGAGATATTTACACATATGGAGATGAATGTAAGACATTTTAATGGTCCCATATACCTTACTAAAATACCATAAAATCATATATAAGTTATATTAGACATATTTAAGGCATAAATTGGGTGAAATACCTTAATAAAGGAGTAATTATGCATGCAGAGGTGGGTTATGTGTGCTTGCAGGCATAGTTAAGGTAATTTTTATAGGTTTCCTAATTGGGAGGATCCTAAAATAGGTAAATAAATATAAATAAGGTTTATAATAAAAAATTAAAGGAGATAACTCAAGTTTCATATCTTGAGAACCACTATCTTAACATTTTCCAACAAGGTCATAGGTGTAAGGAGCTAATGTAGGATTGTGTAAGTCTAAAAGAAAGACTGTAAGAGCTATAAATGAATATTCAAGGTGACTTGAGAACATTAATGGAATGATGGAGAATTAAAAAAAAAGTTTAGTTTTACTCAATATTACACCATTGGTCAATTTAAGCTAAAGATAGACCAAACATATGAAAATGAGGGTTTTGGCCTAAAGGAATACCTACATGAATGTTAGCAAACAAAGGGTAAAAGAAGCATGTTTGCATTGGTGTTTGAGGTCCTGAAAAGTTGTATGGGTTATAAAAAAGATTAATAAAGGTTCATACCAGGAGATTAATATCATAAATTCTTTATTTTCTTAGATAAATACATTTGGTAGATTATGTTCAAGGAGGTCTAATGCAAACCTAGAGGCCTATAAAGAAAAAAATGGAAAGGATGCCTACTTGTAATGGAGGGAAGAAGACTATAAGGTCTATATAAGTTAAATATAATCATGATACATTTTATATAATAATTAAAAAAACCCATTAAAATTCTAGTGGTAATAAATTTACCTTCATAGTTATAGTCAAGAGATCGAAACACATACTTATAGGCCTAATGTGCATCTATAGGCCTATGGGTGGAAAAGGGGTGAATAAACTTGTAATATTGAGGTTTTTTAAATATTTGAGAGACTAGGGAGATGTTTAATTCATTTTATTATCTCCCATAAAAGTTTAAACTTCTTAAAAGTGAATAATATGCCAAAATATAATAGTGAGAGTCAAAAGCACTAATTTGCATATAAACCCTATGTATAAGTATGTCAAGTTCAAGACCAATTGGAGAGAAATAAAATTTTGGATAATAATAGTCATGTAATAGGTTATTATATACCCATTATAGGTAATTATAACTATTAACACTCATTTTAAAGGCTTCTAGGACTAAAACTCTTTCTTGGTCCTTACACACAGACCTATTACACCTAAGGGGATACTGTTTTGAGCTTAGAGATTCATAAAATATATTCAAGGTAAATATTATATATTTGATGTATTATATATTTCCAAAAAATAAATTACTTTTGAATTTTTTGTTTCTCAAAATTTCTATGTGCTATGAACAATAATTAAGGAAGAGTAGTAAAAAAATCATTGTTTTGCCTTAGGAAGAGCTTGACAAAGCCTAAAGTCTTACTCAAAACTATATTAATAAGGTGAATGGGGATAAAATATACTAGGTATAATTAAATAACATATTAAACTCAAATTTAGTGTAGTTATTTCAAGTATTAGGGCCCTCATCTGTATGAACAATTTTTAAGTATGAGAAACACCTTAAACCCTACTTAAACCCTCTAAAATAACTTGATGGAGAATATTAAGTGCTTAAAATTGATTAAAATGGTCTATAAAATACTTTAATGATATATACAAACCTATGATCATCATTTACATTAATTATCTCACACTTGTGGACTGAGAAAGTATAAATTTTGGCCTAAGAATGACTATTGCAAACCTAAAAATGTAGTTTTTAGGACTTCTCATGAAATCTAATTGAGTAAGAAATAATGGAGTATATTGAAACCATATGTGAATTATATAATTTAATGGATTTTTAAAAACTCATGAAGAGGTTTAAAGACACCAAAATTCCCTTATGAGTTATTTTCATTAGAATGTCTTAAGAGACATATTAGCAGATCCATATGCTATCAAGAGATCTAAGAGACCAGACCCTAATGCACTTATACCTAAGTAATAGAGATGGTTTTAAATAGGAAGAGAGTTATAAGGAATCATTATAGGGTAATTTATAATTATTCAAGATGTGGTGGTAGTTTTCAAGCAAGAACTAGGCCTAGGATTGAAGAAATGGACTCACTATGGTAGACTTCACTTGAACTAAGTAAGTCACTCAATAAAATTAGAGGTTATAACATCTTGAATACACTTGATCCTTAATATTCAGCTCCATAAAGATGATAAAAAACATTTAATTGTCTAGGATGGCATTGAAGGACTCTAAAATCATGATCAAGAGTGACACATGACAAGACACAAGCTTACAACTCCTCTAATCTAGGAATGAGTAGTTTCACATGAGGCTGATGATTCATCAAGAAGGTGAAAGTCATTCCATGCCACCCTTGATTAAGGAAAAATATTAGATCAAGAATACACATGTTGATGAGAATTTCCATAACTACCTATTTATAGTCTTTTTTCTTGTAACTTATTCCTTATGAGATGACACTTTTCATATGCATCTCTTACACCTCTCCTCTCTCTCTCTTCTCCTCTCCTCTCCTCTCTCTCTCTCTCTCTCCTCTCTCTCTCTCTCTCTCTCTCTCTCTCTCTCTCTCTCTCTCTCTCTCTCTCTCTCTCTCTCTCTCTCTCTCTCTCTCTCTCTCTCTCTCTCTCTCCTCTCTCTCTCTCTCTCTCTCTCTCCCCTTCATTTATCCTATATATGATACCTTGAATGGATTTTCATCTATCCTTTGACTGAGTATGGTGAATCACTTCTCAATTAAACACTTGTACTATGCCTTTGAATGTTGAATAAAGTTGATCCTTATATTCTCAAATCCTTAAAATAAGTGTAATTATGTGATTGTTAATAAATGATAGTAGTAATGCTTTCACTCTATCTCATTTTTCCTCTCTTACCTATTTGAAAATTAATTGTATTTTTGTAGGTCACATAGTGAGTTTAGATAACCTTACATAGATTAAAACTGGATTTTAGTCATTAGTGTATTCCGTAGGCCTCTTGATTATCCCTTTTATTCAACATATTATCTATGACCTCCATGTTGAAATACTCATGCTTGAAGGTCCTTATTGAGTAGTGTGATTAGATTCAAGACTAATTCATGTTCTTAGTGAAGTATGGTCACATGGAGGGTGTTAATTTGGCTCATCACCTCCCTAGTTTAGTCTAATGTCTAATCTTTTACCATTTTAATTAAAATAAATAAGTCTAGTATTAGTTTTAGGGAGATAACCCTATCTAGATATTCACATCACTGACTAGGCCACCCATAGCCTAGAGGTATCTCCATGTGATCAATTAAGTGTGTATGATTGAAAAACATCCCTAAGCATGTAATGTTTGATGATAATATTTGGATTTAATATTTTATCTAAGAGGGATGGATTGTTTACCAAACATTCACATGCATATATGTTATATTTTCCTTTCCTTTATCTATATTTAATTTTGTATCACTTTTGATAAACATATGTTATATGTGTCATTACTTATAGGCATGCATTTTATTATGTAATATATTCTCAAGTGGATTAAAATTTAGTTTTAATAACTATTCATATATCATATTATTAGGAATATAATCTGTCGATAAGTTTTTTCATTGATGTTAATGTTGATATCATTTGATGTCAAGGTTGATGCAATTGATGTCAAGATGCATGGTGTGTAGTGTATGAAATTATATGCCTATTATGAAAAGGAATACAAAAAAACTAATTTCTCTCTGATAAGATATAATTTCAAGGCTTGATAAGTCATCAAAAAATTTGGCAACAATTTTGAAGACTCAACATAAAACACAATGAGCTACGAAGATCCTTAGACAAGCTTCTAAGATCGACATAAGCCTTCAAAAATGATCCATCGAGATATGAATATGTTTTATCTAAGATAAAAATAAGATGTTTTATGAGGTTTTTTGAACATGCTTATGAGGCTTTGGATCACTCAAGTGAGTCTCAAGGTAAGCATACATGGGTAAGACCCAATACCTAGTATGTAACTAGACCACTTCTAGACCCTACTTTGGCTTGATTAAGAAACATGAGATGTTGATAAGACATATGAAAAATATTTTCTGGTATTTTATCATGACATATGTTGTTTTAATATATACATGAGGTTTCTAGAGATTTGATAATGTTTATAAGGTTAGCTTCAATACCTATTATGACTTATAGGTCAAAGGTGTAGAGAGCAGGGAGAGAGATGGTGGGAAAATGAGGTATGAGATCCAAATTTCAAGATAATAATGAGCATCTGATAATTTTTAGTGGTGTGATATGTTTTTTCTATGTGTTTTTACCAAGCTTGAGGTTAAAGTTTGTAATAAAAGGCATGAAAATAAGTTTTAAGGTCTATAGAGTGCACAAAATGAAGAATTATCTACCTGAGAAGGTGTTTCAAGTGTTTGTTGGAATGTGAAAAATATACATGAGGACATAAAATATTAATGGTATATGGGTAAGGTTACTATATTAAAGTTCCAAACACTAGTTTTCAAAATGAGGGGCTAAGTTTTATAAATGATCATTAAGACTAGAAGTTGGTTTAAAACTTAAAATAACCCTAACAATGACCTAATGTTGAATATCTTCTTATAAAGTGTTCAAAATGGTTTTATATGGATATTTAATGGATTATATATTATATTAAACTCACCTATTCACCTCCAAGTGTGATTGGGTTGTCAAGATAATGAGTCGACCCTACATGAAAGACCTTATTTCTCAAAATTTTATTGTAGTAAATAGGTTTGTACAAGTGAAAGTATGAAAATAATTGGAGGACAAAGTTTGATAATTTTAATTTGTGTCAATTGTGGTCTATTAGTATTTTATATCATTTAGGTATGATAAATTGGTCATTTAAGTTGATTGATCGCTAAAAATCCTAATGGTGTAGATAGTGAAAAAACCAAACAAAAGTGAGAAATTGATTAGGGATGTTCTAATGTAGACTAGGGATGAATACAAGTGCATGGATATATTTTTTAAGACATATAATACATGTTAATTTTTTATATATTTTTTTGAGGTCAATGGTAATGATGAAAATGTTGCTCATAAGTTGACCTATCTAGTGAAGATAAGATAGTGAAGGTGCAAGGTTGTGAGATTGGTATGCAAGACCAATATTGAAATATGACCATGTTATCTACCTATATGATAATGATATAATGATAATATAGGATAATTAATATGAATAAATATATTTTTAATGTGTCAACATAGGTGTTTAAACTCAAAATCACCATGACTAGTCTTCAAGGTAAACTGATAGTTTTAGGTATGTAGGTTATAGTGATGGGTTTGAGACTCTATGCCATGATTTGATGTATATAATAAAAATAATGATGTTTTTTGAGAAATTAATGATATATAAATTATTTTAATAATCTTATAATTTAGTTTAATAGGTTATAACATTGAATCCAAAATGGCTTGTCTGATTGAGTAAGGACTATGAGAGAGAAGATTAATAGATTGGTTTGTAAAACCAATAGTTTCCATTAGATATTATGATATTTTTATGATCATGTTTTAAGATAATTTTAATAAATTATAATCCTTTTATTGTGTTCCTTTAGGTGTTATAATTTCATGTTTCCATAACTATGTTTTAAAGCTAGTTGGCAGTTTTGAGTGGGCTACTTGCAAAGAAGGGTTCGAGTTCTTTTGACTTGTGTAATGAATTATAATGAACTTGGTGAATTTTTAAAGGTAATTTATACTATTTTTGTGTTATTTTTTTCCATGGTTTTTAGAATTCTTTTTCTTATACTTTAGTTATTCAAGATAGATTTTTTGGGTATGCACATGCCTAGTCTGAATAGTGTTTTGATGAGTTCAAGTATAGTGTGAATAGTGTTTTTAGGAGTTGAAGTGAAAGTTGAAAATAAAATGTGTTATGGATATAATTTTAATTTGGATAATCTTTATTTTAGTTTAATATGAGGTTTTTCTCTTATATGTGAAGTTTGGAAGTATTTCAATAAAGACAAGTGTAATGTGTGACTAAGAAGGCCTAATAGGTCTCTATGAGACCTAAAGAAGGAATATAGCTTGTTAAGTTATGGCCAAACTAATACATTATTTGATTCATGTTTAAAACGTGTTATAATATATATTTAAATCTTAATATAAGTATTCAAGTGTGTATGTCCTACCAAGGTGTGTGAGAGTGACTTATATAAAAACAAGGCTAATTAGGCCTATTTGTGTGTGGAAGACAAGTGAGTGTGAAAGAAAATAAAAGATCAAAAATATAATCATGAATAGGTCATATGGACCATCATATGGGTGTCATTAATACCATATATGAGGTATAATTATGAATATCAATGACTATGTCACTTAATCAAGGTGATAGAGGGATTATTGAGTAATGACACATTTTCATGGGTGAGAAGTAGTTTTGAATGTGATCAAAGAGAAGAGATGAGTGTGTGAGTATGAAGGAATGAACATAGTACCATATTAATGATAATACCATATGATCATGAGTATCAAGAAGTAGACCATGAGGGAAGATTGTGAATAAGAGGACCTTCATGAGGAGAGGAACAGAGTAGAAGTTTATGAGGTTGTCATAGATGAGAAGAGATGTATTAGAGAAAAAATATGTTTATTAGGCCATGATGAGGTAGTTTATGTGTAAAGAGAGTAGATATAATATTTATTATGACATTGATGTCATAGAGATTAGAATAAAGAGAGAGAAGAATAAGACCACCATCAGGTGTTGATAAACATCAAGGAAAAGGTGGAAAAATCATTAGTGGATAAGTGGGTGTTGAGTCATCATAGTGTTGATTGAGTGGGAACTTAATCAACAAGGGGGTTGGTGCCTCCTATCAAGTTTGTGCTTGCTAAATTTAAGTGGGTGCTGGTAAATTAGGGGTTGGTGCTCCTTTCTAGGATGGTGCTCAGCTAAAGATTGATTCATTACTTTATAGGACTATTTTTCCAAGCTCTATTTTAGTGGTTTTTATCCCCCATGAGGGTATCCCACCTATATGATGTGTTATGGTTATTTATGCATTGGCTTGGTTGATTAAAATTTTATTCATGCTTATGTATTTTGGGTTGATAATAATTTATGAATGGTAATGAATGAATGATTAAGTGAAATTAAAAGAGTATTAAGGACACTGATTCACCCCCTCTTAGTTATTATGCTTCCAACATCATCATCACTATCATAATAATCTAAAACTTTATTTTCTTATTATTTAATATTTAATAATAAATGAAGCTTAAATATTTGATTTTATTGTTGTATACTTATCATTTGTTCCTTTTGAAATGGATTTTTATATATTTATTTGTTATTTTATTCATTTTTAGGTTCCTTATGTGTATATGTATGCATCTCATATGTTAGTGTCTTATGAACATCTTGAGATAAATGATTTATTTTTCTTGAATCACATGTATCATAAGTTGATATATGATTGATTAGAATGATTTATGTGGGTGGTACCATAGATGAACCCATTATATGTTGGAATGTAACCTTTTTAAATTTAAATGGGTCATCATTTGTAGGCATGGTCCACAATGTCCCATCATGTTTGAATTTTCCACATAAATGTAATGTAGATGACACAACTTCTATAATATTTATCCAAGTCTACCCAATATTAAATTATAATGAAATGATTGAGACATTACTTGGAATGTATCTTATATTTTTTTCTGGTTCCAATGTCACACCTAATTTGATTTTTATAATTTGTGGGTTTCATGCCTTTGATATAGATATCTAATTTTTTAAGATCATTATTTTTTATAGATGATGGATTTTAATCAAAGTTTGAACTAGTATAGGATGAAATTAGAGGTCTAGATCTCCATGTAATACCATATGTTTTCAAATACCTTAAGAATATCCAACAGTCATTAATGGCCCCAAGTATACATATAACTAATAGCCACAACTAGCCTCATATTTCTTTTCAGAGATTTGAAACTGGGTATTGAAACAACCAAGCCACTTAACCAACACACCCACATCTTATTGATGAATAATATAATTAATTATGCTCATTGTTTTTAATAATTTTGTGTTGTAAATTTTTAGACTTGATCCATTATTGATTAACACACTATTGATTAATTTATTATGAATACTAACTTATATAAATAAAGGTAGATCTTGATTGATGATATACTTTGAGGGTAAATATTTTAAGTTTAAAGTAATTATATTGACATTTTTTAAAGATGTCACATAATATCCACAAAATAAGTCATCTCTATGTACTTGGTATTTGGGTTTCATGTCAAGCCTCATATAATATATCCTTATAGATATTTAACTATTTCAAAATATCAAAGATTGAAATATTAACATGCATATTTATTAATTGTTTGATAATATCATATCCATTAGATTTTATGACTAGCTTAGGCTTAGAAGGAAACTATTGTATATTAACAAGTGGTTGAATATCATGGAAACCCTTTCCTTTTTATTTATTAACAACATGGACTATAGAATTGAGGATAAGTTGTGGAGGAATAATGGGAGTGGGATGTTAGTTATAACTTGAATAGGATCTATGTGGGACAAAATCATGGGGTCATTTATGTTGGCACTTAGTGAATCTAAATAAGGGTTCAATAGTATTTTAATAAAAATAATAAATAAGTATTAGATGTTTATCTTCAGTTAAATCACTCTCTTATTTTTACCAATTTGTTGAATCCATTTGATTATATTATTGATTGGCTTAACAATGTATGAAATACAGTGAGAAATAAATATCATCATGTATTATAAAAGGAAATAAGTAATAGATGTATCCATATTAAAAATTTTGGATTCATTTGTAATAAATACAAATCATATTTTAAGATTGTTAATAATTTAGAAAAAAAAAATTTAAAAATCCTAGGGAAACCTAAGATGGGTCATAAGAAGACTCAAATATAGGGTTAATCAAATATTTAAGCCTTTTTGGAAAGAATTAGGGGGACAATAGACAAATAAAAATAAAAGGATAATTTATTCTAAAAGAAAAATAATTAAATAATTTAGATTCATAATATTCTAATACAATGTTAAATTATGAAAGTATGTTAAATATAGAAAGTACAATGCTAAATAGTAATTTAAATGTAGTAACATGAATATGAAATAATAATTATATTATTTATTAATGTGTAAGAATATATAGAAGATATAGGTATGGGAGAAGACAATATGATTCTCTATTGTGACTCATCATATTATGAATATTTTATCTATGTTATCTTAGACACTATCATCAATATCCAAAAAATACCATTAATGGTTCTATCCTAAATATAACACTTATATCTAATATAGAACATAGGATTTTTTTAAATTACTAACTATGCCTATTAGGGCTCATTATTACCTTGTAAAATTTCAACTCAGATTTCATGCACAGGTTTTGGATAATAATATTTCATTCAAAAACCCTAAGTCCTCCAACTTGGGCATGTCACCTTAAAAAATAGGGACTAGTGGGTTAAATTGAATTAAATATTACCTCAAAAACTCCTATATCAATGAGTTCTACCTATATATCCAAATACTATGAAGAAGGCCTCAGACTGATGTAGTTCTTCCTCATATGTAGTTTTATGTGTAAACAATTGTGAAATATTCTATATACGAGTGGATATAATAATATATCTATAAAATTGAAAAATATTTGTCATGGGATACTATTTTAATGCTTCATATATATAATAAAACTTGTACTATTGATCTAGAAATAGGAAAGAATAGGGCACTAAAACTCAATTGTGTAAATGATTAAGTGTGAGCTTGATAGGTATTTGATTAATAATCACTAAATGATAATGAATGCCATTTTGTTTTTATATTTACACCACAATACTATAAATGAAATCACATGAGGTTTAGTTAAGATAAATAGGCCAACCCATATAAATTGGGAACCCTTTCATTTTTATGTAGTAACATTATGGACCACATAATCAAAGATAAGTTGTGGGTAAATAATGGGAGTGGGATGGTAGTTATTGCTTGAATATGATCTAGTGGGACAAAAGACTAAAAGCATATATGTTGGTTCTTAGTTAATTTAGATAAGTATTTAATAGTATTAAAATAATAATTATAAATAAATATTTGATGTTTATCTTGTGCTAAATCACTCTATTTATACCAAATTTTTAACTAAATTTTATTATATCATTGATTGATTTAGTAATGTAAATAAGATAAAAAGTAATGAATATAATCATGTATTATAAAATGAAATAATTAATAGATGTATCCATATTAAACATGATTAATTAATTTTTAATAAAGTAAATTTGATTTTAAGATTGTTAAAAATTTAGAAAGTAGAAATCCAAAATATCTTGGGGCAAGCTAGGATTTTATGCAAGAAGACCTAGAGATTAGGTTCACTAAATGTTTAACACTTTTTGGAAAGTGTTAGCAGATAATAACATAAAAAATATAATAATAAGGTATTATAAATGTAGGACAATTAAATAATTCAAATTCACAATATTCTAATACAAAATTGAATTATGAAAGTATCTAAATATAGAAAGTACAATGTCAAGCATTGATTTGAATGTGGAAACATGATGAATAAAATATATTTAGATTATTTACTAACATGTAGGTAGATATATAAAATTCAAGTGTGAAAGGATATAGGTTGATGATCTAGTGTGATTCATATTATTTTAAGATTTATCTCTCTATCAACCTAGACATTACTATCAAGATTTGGACATAGAGTTGACACTTATGTTCTAATTTTTATGCTTTCATTAATTATAAAATATAGTTCCTTTTATAAAATGATAAAATATACCAATTAAGGTTCATTATCACCCTAAAGAGTGTCAAATTAAATCATGTGCATAGGTTTTGAATATTATTCCTTTGTTCAAAACCCTAGATTCTCCAATTTGGGTATGTCACATTGAAAAATAGGGGTTAGTGGGCTCAAGTGAAGTTGAGATAGCTTCAAAGACTCATATTTCAATGAGTGATGCCTACATATCCTTATAATATTAAGATGGCCTCATATTGATTTATTTATACTCATTATGTGGGCTCGTGTGTGAACAAGTATGCAATATGATATATGTAAATGCATGTAGTGACTTAACTTATAACTTGAAAAAAATGTTCACGAGTTTATATTTTAATTATTTAGACCTACAAGAGTATTAATCCTATGAATAATTTGTAATAAGGAATAATAGATTAGTAGAACTTAGTTATATAAATTATTAAGTGTGGGCTTGATAGGTGTCTTCTTGATGATTTCTAGGTGATAATGAATGACCTTTTATTTTTTATTTATATCACACCTTTTGAAATGATCTCATGGGAGGGTTAGTTAAGACAATAGGCTAACCCATATATGTTGAGATATTTTAAAGTATGATCATTTGTAAGGTTCATACACTAGCATCAAATCTAGGAAACTAGAATTTATTTTGGTGTCTTGGTTAGGATGGTAGTGGGTTAAAGCATAATATTGTGTTCCACTAGCTAGCCAAAAAAAATTAAAAAATATATTAAAAACTAAATCCTAAAAAATGTTTAATAATGTTTTAAAAAAATTAAAAAAGGTATATGCATCACATATTATTAGAATAATAATGAATAAGGGGGGAGATGAATCAATCTTAAAAACCTTTTATTTAATTACACTTAAGTAATCATGAACCATTCAAACAAACATATAGATCTAACAAGCATAAGCAACTATCCACATAAGCATGAAACACAAAAACACATAACATATGTGGGAAACCCTCAAGGGTAAGAAAAACCACTAATATCTAAAAATGGACTACATTCCTATAAGTCAAAAAATGACTTTAGTGAAGAACCAACTCGACATGGAGTACCAACCCCAACTAGCCAATCACCCACTTGACTAGGCTTTAACAAGTACCCACTTACAAGGAGGCACCAACCCCATAGATGAATCAACACCAACTTATCTAACCTATTTATTTGATCACATTCATAAAAATATGTTTCTCAACCAATATATGATGACCAAATCTTCATCTCTTCACACTCTTATCCCTTTCAAACTGCCTCCTAGGCCTCTTCACTCAACTGGGTTTCTTCAAGATTGATTAGGTCATATGACATTTATATTCATACTAATACCTCATATTAGATATTAATTATAGTCCCTTTAATATCTTTTTATTATCTATAATACCTACTTCCACTCAAGGATATTCTAATTTATTTGTTCCTCAATCAAATCCTCTAATTAGCCCAAATAGACCTAGTATGCCTTGTTTATATACACAATTTATGAACACACACCTCTTATCTAGACACAATAAATTTAAAAATTATATTTTTAATTAAATATATATGAAAACATGTCATCAATAATAATAAATCACACAAATATGTTAGCCACATATTCATTAGGCTTTATCCTCCTTTAGGCCTTATGGAGACCTAATAGGCATTCCTTAGACACACGTTACACTTTGCCTTCCTTGGAATTTTTTAAAAAATCCACACATATAATTAAAATATAATACAATTATAAAATATACAATATAAAATGTCCTCAAATCACCATGACACATTTTAAGTCTAACCACCACTTGAAACACTCTATTAACACTATTTACATTAGGCCTTTGAATACATAGAAAAGTATGTCTTGAAAAAATGAATATAAAACATAATTTAGACACACAAAAATGAAAATAAATAACTTAAATTAACTCAAAAATATCACCATGTGCATTAAACACTTCAACTTAGGGCATAAAGTCTCAAACTCATCACTGTAACTAGCTTACTCAGAACTACCAAGACTATCAAAAACATAGTCATGAAACATTAACCTTATAACATATATATAAGGAATTTAAAAGAATTAAAATTCATGAAAATTATCCTATTACATATCCATACTATATTAAAATAACATCATATGGTCTAGTGGTAACTATTGGTCTTATAGACTAATTTGTTGACCTCACTGCACAAAGTCACACCAGAAATAGATAATTCATTTTGACTTAAATGTTTTCACCACTATACCTAACTTAAAATATATATACCAAGTGTTAATAGGACATATAAATCCCAAAAAACATATTCATGCATTTTGATCTATCATTTTACCCTGAAATCACACTAAAAACCAACTTCTCACACTACCTTGGTTTTGCACTATTTGCACCATTAGGCCTGTTAGTGACTGGCCTACTTAGATCACCAACTTAGAGAAATTAATTACTATAAAACATCTATAAAAATTAATGGAAATGAAACAAGTGTCTCTACCTTATTCTTCCATCTATTTTCTTACTATGTCTAATTCAACATTTGACTTTTATAACAACTTCTTTAGAAACAAGCCTATAACTCAAAATTTTCTCTCTCCTCACCCTAACCAATACTATCTAAACATTCCTAGGAGATTCCAATATAATATCCAATATCTTACTTGAGAAATTAAATCCATCATAATCAATTTTGAGCAACATATTCAACATTGGGTCTTCATTATGGTTATAAGAGGGTTTAAACTAGTTTCCACTCTTAATGATCATTTATAAAACATAGCCCCTTATTCCAAAAAGTAATGCCTAAATTTTGAGATATGACCCTTTCAAATATAACATGAATTTTTTATGTTTTCATGAAAAGGATTGAAGATCTGATGAGCACAAGAAAATCCTTCTTAGGTCGAGAACTCTTCATTCTAAACACTTGAGAGACCTCCAAACAATGTTTCATGATTTTTAATTCAAACCGAGAACCTAAAACTTCATGAAAATTCCTAAAATAACTTGAATAACCTTTTATAATTATCACCTACTCAACACTTTCCTTGTAAATTGATCCTGATACCCCATTAGGCTACACACACACTCTCTCTCTCTACACCATAGTCTTCATACCTTATTAGGCCTTAAACTAACCTTCATGCCTCTTTATATTATATCAACACCTCACTACCATTATCAACATCTTAATCTGATGATAAAAAACCTCTCTCATGCTTAAAAATTATCATACATCATTCACATGCCTTCAAAATATATCATGCTACCTTATTAGGTTAGGTAAGGTCTAAATGTAGACCTAGATTTAAGGCCCTTCCCATGTAATCTCACCCTAAAAATATCATTAGTGTTCTAATGACTCACATACATTATCAAAAAACCTCATAAAACCCCTTATTCTTATGTGCACTTATCTCACCAAGCCACCATGCTCATACCTTCTCACAAGGCCTCTTCATGCCATGATTAGGCCTAGGCTACGTAATAACTTGACCTCAAAGACCTGATAACTATGCATTTATAAAAAATGGCAACAAGACAATAACACTCATAACCACTAAAATACTCTCTTTCAAACTACATAACTTCAATTCTCATAAGCTTCTCATAACACACACTGACAATTAGACTTGCTCACAATAACACTCTTGTAGACCTACTTGTCATCATACTTTAACAAGAACATTCAATGACAACACTAAAAACTTCAAGCTAACTTGAACCTTGACATCAACCTTGACATCAACCAGCAAAAGACACAATGATCAACAATCTCACCTTGTCATATCATAACCATAAGTCAATGACCACTCACCATTCACCTTCACTAGATGCAACTTGGCATCAATAACATCAATGACAATAACATGAAAACAAACTCCCCCTTTGTCATTGATGTTAAACACACTAAAACCTAATCATTCTCATCTCCCCATTCTAGTATTTTTCCCTTTTTGACATTAATGATAAAGGGTCCTTCCACAAACTACCATCTAATCATCTGATGCTTCTCCTCATAGACACTAGATGATAACCACTCTCATAAACTGATCATTTTCTCAAAAATATACATCTCCCTCTGGTATTCATTATCATAAAACTTTATCTTTTCTTAAATAAATATAATCACACCTAAAACATCTATAATTACATCTTCTTGCAATAAAATCTCAACACATAGAATATAAATCATTATAGGAACATGTTCCTCCTTACTCCATGCATACCTCATTCAAATGAACTCAGATCATAAGACCACTCACCTTGTCCTTGACATGACTGATATGACTCAAACCTTTGATCACACACTAGGCCACCATATTATTGACATCAACTAAAGAATTAGGGACTCCCCCTTTTTCTTCACCACTTGAGCTCACCACTTGAGTCATTAAGACTCTCAGACCATCCTCATCTTCTTTCAAACATCTTGATACTAATACCACTTCTCAACATAAATCAATCTCAACTACCTACTAATAGAAATAAGAAAAAACTTATTTATTACCTATCATATAACAACACCTCCATCTCTATCAACATTATTCAACATGTCTTCATGATGGCTACCAAGCTTCCATGGACTGATGAGTATCTCCATAAAGCCTAATGAAGTGACTCCTTACCATAGGCCACTATAACAACACAAAATTAGGATATTCCCATATCTCGATGCTCACACAAGACTTATGGTCCTTTAGGATCCTTTTAGGTTTAATTAATCTCTTTGTCTTGGCCTTTTCATCATCCATGTGGTCAACAATCTAATATGATAATGAAAACTCTTGATACTCTTAAAAATATAGCATATGATATACCATAACAAATATTCCACTTTGTCTTGTATACTGATCAGGACTAAGCTTGAATTTCTTTGGCTTCCACACCTTGGTTTATCTTCTTTATTGATGTCTAGGAGCTTGAATCTTCTTGTTCTATCTTGGTGATTTATGATGATAGAATCTTGAAATATGACCAATGTAACAATAATTATAGCAAACAACATCACTCATACATCTTTATTGATGTGGAATGTGACTCCTCCTATAGTCCCATGATTGTTCATTCTTGGAGGGTCTTCTACACTCTCTTGCTCTATGACCAAACTAACTACATGAGAAATAGTAACAATTGAATGAATTTTCATACCTTATAGAATTATTTTATCTAACAAAATTTATATTCATATTTTTTTTGAGGTTGACCTTATTTCTCACATTATCTTTCTCCTTGTTCTCCTTTTGATCTATTTTGAAACCAAGACCTACCTTATCATTGGTATACTTACACCTACTCAAAATATCATTTAGAGCCTCAATGTTCTTTTCAAACTTCTCATAGGTCTTCATTTTTCTAGTTTATTGATCTAATTATGACTTTAAGGACTCCATTTCTGATTCATACCTAGTGCATTCTTCTTCCTTAGCCTTTAGTTTAGTAATAAATATCTCCATCTGAGTTTCAACCTAATTATTGATCTCATCATTCTCCTTAGATGTGTTATTCAATCTCTCCTAAAAAAACCAATATAATATTCATAGTCCTTTAATAATGAATTTAATTTATAATTCTTCTTATTTACAAGTTTCAACTCTTCTAAGGCACTTATCAGTTATACCTCAAAGTTCACCACAACTTCTTATTCATTTGATTCATCAACCATATCTCCAAAAATCATGAAATCTTCTTCTTAGGAGCAACCTACTTCTTTGTAAATGAAAATAAATTCATTATTAACCTAATCAACACCTTCATCATCACTTTTATAATCACTCATTTCACTCTCATTAGAGAAACTACTATATTTTTTGGTATACAAGCTTTTCTTGTTCTTGAAAGACTTCTTCTTGCCTTCATACTTTCTAAAACTTTTCTTAATCTTATTAGACCTATAGGAATTATTTTACTCAACATTAATTTCATTAAATTCTTCATCATCATTAGCCTTATGATTGTGAGGACATTTTAAATCAAAATTTCTAATCTCACCATAGTTGAAACATTTGAAAGTCAACTTACCCTTGTAATTACCATATCTAGTCTTCAATTTCATAGAAAACATGGCTATCAATTCATCATCATCAATATCTAAACATACCTCATCCTTGACCTTATTTTCCTTTGACTTCTTCTCAACTTTGAATGTTTATTCCTTCTTGGGAATTCTTCCTTCATTTTCTCTCATCTCATAGGTAGTCAAGATGCTATGAATCCCATCCATCTAAAGTGTGTCTAGATCTTCATTTATTATAATATAAATACCTTTTAATTAAATTTATAAGTTAGGGAAATCAATAATTTTTTTAAAACTATAGACTCTTTCACTTCTTCTTTGATACCTCTAATGGCATTGACAACTTCATCAACACTTAACATGTAGGATGCAATTCTCTCATCTTCTTTCATACTCAAAATTTCAAAATAACTTCTATGGGTATGCAATTTATCCATATTCAACTTTCTTTATCATTCATATATAGTCTTCAAATTGTCCCATATAACCTTCAATAACTCATAATGCATCACCTTCACAAGCTCTACCTATGAGAGGTCATATAAAATGGCATTCATTGCCTTGGAATTGCTCTCAATTACCTTCTTGCCTATTGTATCAGTTGGTGGTGTAGGAGGTGAAGTGTATCCATCCAAAACTAACTTAAATTTTATGTACCATTTACATTAGATATTCCCTCATTATAATATTCCAAAATGCATAATTATTCCCATTGAATGATGGAGCCTTACTTGTAGAGAAACATCCTTGATCCTGATTATTAGCCATCCTTGCTTCTAGGATATCCTTTAAGTTGTTAGGCTTGATTTAAAGGACCTAATATGATAAAAATTATTGGAATAAAATTTATTTATATGGGGAGGGTGAATTATTCTTCAAAACCTTTCATTCAATTACACTTAAGAAATCATGAACCATTCAAATAAACATATAGATCTAGTAAGCATGAGAAACTATCCACATAAGCATGAAACACAAGAACACATAACATATGTGGTAAAAAGTAAAGGTGAAGAAAACCAAATAATATATTAATATAACATAAAAAATAAATTTATTTAATCACCAACTCGACATGGAGCACCAACCCCAACTAGCCAAGCACCCACTTGACTAGTCTTTAACAAGCATCCACTTTCAAGGAGGTACCAAACCCCTAGATGACTCATCACCAACTCATCCACTTGATTAAATTGATAAAATTTATAATATTATGTTTTAAAACCAATATATTGTGACCACATTTTCATCTCTTCACACTTTTAATCCCTCTCAATCTACCTTCTAGGCCTCTTTGCTCAACTAGGTCTCTCTAAGACTAATTAGGTCATATGGCCTTAATATTCATAATCAAAACTCATGTTATATATTCATGATAGTAAATATAATATATTATTATTTTATATAATACCTCATTCCACTCAATTATCTTCTATTTCATTCACTCCTTAATAAAATCCTCTAACTAGCCCAAATTGGCCTAGTGTGCCTTGTTTATGTACATAACTTATGAACACTCACCTCTTGGTATACCAAAATAACTTATACACTTATATTTAGAATTAAATATATATTAAAAAAAATTTATATTCAATAATAAATCACACAAATTAGTCATCCACACCTTCATTAGGCCTTATCCTCCTTTAGGCCTTATGGAGCCCTAATAGGCCTTATTTAGACACACATTACACCTTGCCTTCATTTAAACACTTTAAAAATCCAAAAATGGTATGAAAATATAATATTAAAATAAAATATACCTTATAAAATATCCTCTAATCACCATGACACTTTTTAGGTCCAACCACCACTTGAAACACTCCATTAGCACTGCTCACATTAGGCCTTTGAACACATAGAAAAGTCTATCTTGAACAAGTGAAGATAACACATAATTTAGCCACAAAAAATTTATAATAAATAACTTATAAAAAACCTACATGACCTCAAAAATATAACCATATTAATTAGACACTTCAACTCAGGGCATAGAGCCTAGAACTCATCACTACAACTTGTGTACTCTAAATTACCAAAACTGTCAAAAACATAATCATGAAACATTAACCTTATAACACCTGTATATGGAATTAAAAATACATATAATTAATTAACATGTTAATATAACATATAAATACCATATTAAAATATAAACATCATATTTTTTAGTGTCAACTATTGGTCTTACAGACCAATTTATTGACCTCACTACCCATAGTCACACCAGAACTAGATAAGCCATTTTGGATTCAATTTTTTTACAACTATACCTAACTTAAAAAAATTATAAAAATAGATATTAATTCACTTTTATCCATCATTTTACCTTGAAAACACAACAAAAACCAACTTCTCACACTACCTAAGTTTTGCACTATTTGCACCATTAGGCCTATTAGCTACTGGCCTAATTAGATCACCAAATTAAATAAATTAAGGAATAAAACATGCATATAAAAATTCATGGACATGAAAAATGTGTCTTTACCTTATTCCTCCATCCATTTTCTTACTATGTCCAATGTAACTTTTGACTTCTACAATAGATTCTTTAGAAACAAGCCAATAACTCAACATTTTATCTCTCCTCTCTCTAACCAATACCACTTGGAGGTGCCTAGGAGATTAAAATACAATATAAAATATATTAAATAATAAATTAAATCCATCCTAATAACTTTTGAGAAACTTCTTCAACATTATGTCTTCATTAGGGTTCTAAGAGGGTTTAAACCAACTTTCACTCTTAATGATCGTTTATAAAGCATAGCCCATTAATCCAAAAACTAATGCATAAAATTTTGAGCTATGAACCTCACACATATACCATGAAATTATTATGTTCTAGTTCAAAGGTTTTATGAGCTGATTAACATAATAAAATCTTTCTCAGGTTGTGAGCCCTTCATTCTAAGCACTTGAGATACCTTTAAATAATGTTTCATGCCTTGTCTTTCAAAATAGAACCTCTAACTTCATTCACATGCCTAACAAAACTTGAATAAAATTTTTAAATTATAAAATTCTCACACTTTCCTTAGAAATTGATCTTGATACCCCATTAGGCTAAACTCTCTCTATACCATAGTCTTCGTACCTTACTAGGCCTTGAATTAACCTTCATGCCTCTTTCCATGCTTTCAACACCTCAATTTAATGATCAATATATTAATATCATTCCATAAAACCTATCTCATTATTAAAAATTTTAATACATCCTTCATATGGATTGATAATAGATTATGATACCTCATTAAGCTAGGTAGGGTCTATGAGAGGTCTAGATGTAGACCTAGAAAGGTCCTACCCCTATAGGCTCACCATGAAACTATAAATAGTGTTCCTATTCCTCAAATACATTTAAAAAAACTCATATAACCACTCATTCTTATGTTCAATCATCTCACCAAGACACCATGCTCATACTTTCTCATAAGGTCTCTTCATGCCATGACTAGGCTTAAGCTACTTAAACACTTGACCTCAAAGACCTTCTACCTATGCATTTGTCAACAATGAATAAAGAAAAAAATATTCATAACCATTGAAATACTCTCTTTCACACTACATACCTTAAATTATCATAATATTATCACAACACATACTGCCAATTTGCCATGATCACAACAACACTTTTACAAACCTACTTGTCATCATACCTTCACAAGAACCTTAAATGACAACACTAACAACATCAAGATGACATAAACCTTGAAATAAACCAATAGAAAATAAAATACTTAAAAATGTCACCTTATCATATCACGCACATATATCAATGACCACTCACCATGTACCTTCACTAGATTTACTTTAACATCAATGGAATCAAACTTGACATCAATGACAACAACCTTGACATCAATGACAACAACATGCCAACACATATTTGTATATATAGTCTATAACACATTTTTTGATTAATTTCAATAACCCAAACTCAAGATATTTTTAGGAGAAGATGAAAGTGTATGTGGCCTCTTTATGCCAAAAATTTGGACACAAAATTATGCTTTGACCCTAGTGTCTAGGAGGATAAAAGTTAAAAAAAATATAAAACTCTTAAAGTAGGTTATACATTAGGGTTTATGGAGACTATGGTCTATAGGTGATCTAGTTAATTAAAATATTAGGGTTAGATTATAAGATAAGCATTTAGGCATAATGAGACCTACTTATTAATTTCTTTGTAGAGTCCCTAGCTTGGAAAGCTTCAACTCATCCAAAATATGTATAATTAAGTTCTTATACTCTATGAATCTTGGCATTAATGATTTTTCACCTACTACCCACTCTTTTGCTTCTTGTGTTCAAATGTAAACCTTTTGAGGATATTATATGCCTCTAATGGTGACATTAAGTTAATATAGATATAAGTCATATTTGTTATGTATAGAACTAAGAATTTTAATGTGTTCTCATCTTCTTTAAAATAATTAAACATTTTTATTATTTTAATGATATGAGGGGATAATTTAACACTCATTGAAGTAATATCATCTGAAATGTTGTATAGAGTTGATGCTATATTTTATACACCTATCTCAATTTGTATGGGAACATGAACAATTTGTTTTTGTTCCTAGACCTGGTCTAATTATTTCTTGAGCTCTCTTATCACTTGATCTATCCCTTCATGAAGCTTAAGCAAAGTATCATTTTATATTTAAAAACAAGATATAAAATCTTAATTATATGGATAATTCCCCAACCTTATATTCTTTCTCTTTAAAATAGAAAAGAAATCTTATCTTTATTATAATATTATTCCCCTACCAACATCTTCAATCTTCCTCTTCTTTACTCTTTGGATACTTCCTATGGATTTATCAAAGATTGATCTTATTTTGGGTAACTCATTTATTATTAGATTTGGCCTTTGAGAGTCTTGAGATTGTAAGTTTGATATCCACTATCAGATTACCAATTACATTTAGTTATTTGGTTGAGTGTCCTTGGATGTAGTCTCAACCAACAAGTCCCCTAAAGTTTATTTTAAGGATTCTTCATGTAAGGGGTCTAGTAGTGAAGGCCAAATAATCTTAAACCATTCAACACCACCATATTGGGACATATGATAGAATGTATATACTAGATTCTTATTCATAGTCTTCTTTTATTATAATAAATCAATAGTATGGGTAGGACTAGAAGAATGCATTGGCAGACCTAATTGGGTAGATGATACATGTAGTTGTGTGCTTACAAATATTCCCTTAGTTTTCCTAGATGATAATTTTTGAGGCTCAAGGGTAGTTGAGGGAAAAATGGAGGAAACCACAATGGAAGTGGGAACTTATATCATCAAAACTTTCACCCTTGAGGAGGTTTTTCAAGCCTCCTCACTTAATTGATAGCATGAGAATAATCCTACATTATGGGTGACCTAATTAATTGATTGAACCTCTAGATTAGGGCTAGCTCCCTTGATGCATCACTTAAGAACTATAAACTAAGCCTATTTATTAAAGGTAAAGGGATAAATAAATAAAAATAAAATAAATTAGGGAGGTTATATAAAAATTTATCTCCTCCACCTACCTATTTTTCACTAAAAACATGAACCATAATTGAATCTATTTACACAACTCAAATGGGGTATCTAAAAATGAATGTTTCACATAGAGGCTATAACATAATGCATAAAATAAGGGAGTTGATAAAGAGGTATATAGAGACACTAATGAATCATTCCAATTTTGATTCATTCAAATCTATTTAGAGTCACTTCATATGACCTGCAAAGATAACCAATCACTTGGAAAGAGGTAAACATGATAAGGACACCTGAGAGGAAGTGGCATACTATCACTGTAGTTCATAAATTAACATTAATGTATGCTAGTTTAAAGCATAATAAAAGGATATAAATCAAATTTATTCATATCAAAGTCAAAATACAAGTGTTCATTTAGATAGGGATATACAATTTCCATTAAAAAGATTCCAAACAATGCCAAAATTAGGCATACATATATGAGAAAGAAGAGAGAGAGAGAGAAAAGTAAGGTGTCAAGAGCTAATGATGGTTATGAATAAATAATGTAAAAATTTAAAATCAATAATCAACTGCTAAAGATAATTATGAAATCCTCTTCAACAAGTGTGTTCCATTTTAATGAGAACTTGAGCAAGGTGAGTTATGTTTGGCTTAGTGACTCACCCTTGAGCACTTAAAATTAAACTTTAGAGTGATTATGAGATTAAAAACCACATTATTAGAGTATAAATTCCTTTTATACTTGTTTAAAATCCATAATCAATCATCTATTCACTTCTATTTTGTAATTTTCTTCATCATTCTCACATTTGTTCTCTTAGAGGCCTATTCCTTATAGCCCTATTTTGGTACAAATATCCTTGGTTTGAGAGATAAAAAACACTTATAAATAAAATAAAAGCATATTTGGGTACCCATTATACCCTTAAAACTTTACCCAAAATTTTAGGGCCTTATACCCAAGGCAAATCCACTTTTTCAATACCCACATTTCCCAATTAGGCCTAATGCAAGCCTACAGTCATATAGACCGTACAAGTCAATACATTACCAAATAAAAACCATAAAAATATTTTATGTTACATATAATTTTTTTTTTTTAAATTTTAAGATATTTATTTATTTATAACTTGAGTTAGGTGAGTTACAAGCTTTCTTAGCCCTAGTATACAAAAGTGCAGACCTAAGTAGGCCGAGAGCTAAAAAAATTTCATGGAGAGAGTTATGAGGTGTTTAAAGACTAAACAAGACATATTTAATGTATTAAAAAAATCCATTAAACTTATATATCCATTATTTTTTCATGGTCAACCTTCAAAACTCTCCAATCATGCCAATTTCTCCTAATTTTATGAGCATTTTTGATGGTTTACATGGTCGTAGGTATTCTTATGGTTTTCAATCACATTAAAATAATTTTAAAACATTAAAATAAAATTAATGGATTAATACACACTTATTATATCCATCCAAAACACCAAACCTTGAAAATCATTGCATACTTTCATGGATTCTATAAAAATAGGGTTGTAAAAAGAGTTGTTTAGTAGGCTTGTTAGTGATCTTGAGGCTTGAAACTTATTTGGTTAAAAATAAGGTTTTTGTTAAATAATTTTACCATGTTATAAGTGGAATAAACCTTCCTAATACTTTTTTAAATCTTTCACCCTTCATTTTCATCTTTAAATTGTCAATGATATGCAAGGTTAGCTCTATTGCTTGAGAATGTTGACCTACACATCTACAGACCTATAGGTCTACATTTCTCCTATTTTAAGCAATTTATGAAGTTATTATTGGTATTTTTATCTATATAATCATTTATTTTGACTTATATAATAATTTTTAAGATCAAATACCCATAAAACACCTTGATTTTTCTTCAAACACCTAACTTTTGCTTGCAAACACTAAAATGGTATTATTTCAGGTTCTATGGCCTGATAGTATACTCAAAGAATGATTTTAGAGATTTGGTTTTTAAATAAATTCTCTTATGAGATTCCTATATCTTCATTAAAATACATCAATTCCAAATTCACCTTTACAAGCTTCTAGACCTTCAAAAGGTGTTTGTTCTTGAGACCTTCTCTCTTGTCTTAGAGGTTATAGATGCTCATTTTGACCTATAAATACATTAAAGGAATAATTGGAGGTATTTTTGGAGTTATAGGAATGAATTTTTATCTATTATAATTCTTCATATGAATTATTTGTCTTTACATAGGTTTGTTAGCTACTTGTTGGCATTAGAGACCTTGTAAGAGAGTCCAAACCAACATTACTAAAGGACTGTATCCTACAATCTTATACTGAACATGTTTCTAGAGTGAATTTATCCATCTTATATATGATAATTTAAACCAAATAGGTCACTAAAATAAAAAATAAACCAATGTTACTATTGGTTTCTTGAGGAACAAAACCTAGAAGCAATATTACTCCATTTAACTTCAAAAGGTCTAAATCCTCCATAAACAAGATCTTCACCAAAACACCATTTTATGGCTTAGATAAATTTATTTTTTGGATTAAATATTCTTAAGAAATAAAAAATTAATTAAAATATATTCAAGTCTTTTATATTCAATTCAAACACCATGAATCTTCATTTTCTAGACATTTTTGACAACCACCTACATGCAACTCTATATAGAATCAACACAATTGATAATTATATCATGTTGGTTATTGAATAAGGTATGAATAATGTATATGAATATATAAGGAGTTTATTACATTTTTATATTTCCAAAAAAAAACTTATTCTATGCCTAAATACATCATAGTTCTCAAGAACGTTGCTTGCCACCTTCAAAATAATAAAAACATAACATTTTTGATATCTTGGTTGCCCACACATGACAAATGATGATAGAGGATTATTTTAAAGGAATAATTAGGTCCATAAGGATATAAAAAACCAACCATGTTCATCACTTATCTCTCAACTTGCTATAACAAGAAAAAAATCTACCTATGGGGTTTTAAGAGGGTTTTGGGTTGCTTAACTTGTTAAATATGGTTTATAAATATAAGCCCATATAACATAAAAAATATAAATATAATATTTAGTTAATAGGTGACCATATTCACCCCCAAAATCATTGGTTCCAAATTTATCTCATTTTCATGGGATGAACACTTGAAAATGGCCTTCACTAGCTTGCAAAGAGGTTGACAGAGAAGATGAAACATTTTTTGCATTATTTATAACTGAAAATGCTACCAAAAGCCTAATATAAGTATTAAAACCCTTTTAATAATTCACATCAGCAATTTATAACCTAAAATAACCACCTCCACATTTAAAAAATGCTTTACAATCCCTTGGTAAGTGTGTTTATATGTTATACTTTAGTTTATTGATCTTTGGAGGGTCCCACCACTCATTGCACATTTAAATAACCTAGGTGAAAATGTGTGAGCTATAAATAAATTTTAAAAATATTAGACATGTGTTGGATACCCATAAATGCACTTAATTCTTCTTATTAACAAAAGTAACATTACCTTAACGTCTCTAACAATACCTTAACCTTTGTTAAACATGAAATAACAATGTTTCACCTTGCCATACATTGAATTTAAAATAATTAATATACCATAAGGCAATCTATCACCTTGGAAGGTCAATATACCGACATTTCACCATGGGTCAACATACCTTGACATTTGTAAAGTAACCTTAAACTTTACTAAAACACCTCAATCTCTCCAAAACTCAAATAAGACCTTTATGAAGGGATGGATGACAAGTAAATATTATTTATTCACTCTTTATATACCATTAAATATAATTTAAGATTACAATCACTTGACAAGACACCTTGTTGTGACCAAGTTTGACCAATAAACCAAGATAAAGACTCTCAAATGGCTACTAACAAGGTTAAACAATTCTAGAATCAAAGTTTAAAATTATCCTCACTCATGGTGGTTAATTTGGGCTAATAGGAACAATATATGACAAATACACAACTATAACTATAATAGTGGGGATTATGGAGCTAACATGATTGAAAGAAATAACTTCTAGTTTTGAAACAACTAGGGAAGGTAGCATACTAAGACTAAGAGAAATATAATCAAATGAAGTAACAAACATAGGATAAATAATTGATACACCTATAATTGTAGAAATAAGAGGAAATAAGAATATAATTGGAACCACACCCTCACCTAATTTGTCTAATTTAGGTGGTGATTTTCCTTTGGCTCTTTAGAGGGTCAAGACTTTGGCTCTTTTTAGCTCTTCTTCTTCATCTTAATCAATGGGATAACCTCATATAGATGGTTGCTAATGACCTATGTTCCTTATATATATAATGTATCAATAGTTGGGCTCATAGGATGTCCCTGAGCTCTAGGTTTTATCTTATATCAAAGAGTTACCTTTTTTTTTTAGGGGGAAGCCACTTGAGTGGGGGAAGTTAGAACTTCCATGCTTGTAGTTATTTGAGCTAAAGTGGTAGTAGGAGGAGTATGGTATTATGAATATAAAGAGTGAATATAAATTATCTCATATTTATCTCTCCCAAGGTAAATTTTAATGTTGGGAACCTCTTTCATCCTAGGCTCTAGCTTTATAGTCTTTATCACCATAAGTGTTATTTTAGATAGTTCCCCTATTTTAATCATGATTAAAAGGGCCTATTTTTATATAAGTTTATTTCATCCCATCCACCTAAGGTTCGAATCCTCACATGTACATCTTCAATTGAAATTTAGGGCTCCCTTTATATTCGTTTTAATAGTTATTCATTCAATCCATCTATTTGAGCCCTTCCCTAGACCTCAACATCACTCTTAGCATTAAAAAATATAAATTCATGTTTATAAGGCCCATGTTGGTATGGAATACTAGGACCTTAGATATGATTTTGAATTCAACCTTGAGGGTCCTAGTTTTTATGTGATAGGGTGGCCAATGAATAGTTTTCCTTAAACTTTTCTATGATCAAGGAATCTAAGAAGGGTGGTTAGATCATGTGCTATAAAAAGTAAGAAAACTTGAATAAAAACACACTGACATGCATAAAACTTACTTGCCTAGATCATATGGGGGAGATTAATGAACAAATAACAAATTATAAATCTCAACTAAAATGTAAATAACTTACAAATTCCTTACCTTCCTTGAATTATCTAAATGATGTGTTCATTTAGCTTGCTCAGCTTGTGCTCAAAAAGTATATATAAAATGGATTTGTGTGGCTCCTTCTATCCTTGTCACAATGGTTTTATTATGATTGGTTTATGTATATTTATGAATTAGCATGTGATTTTAGCATTATAACACTATGGTTTTGATTCATTCACCAAATATTGCATTATAACTTTACTATGCTTAAGCTCTCATAAATGAGAAGTAAATTCTTGTATTTATAGGTTTAGAAACTAACAATAAATCAAGGTGAGCAAGAGTGTAGTTAGATATTGGAATGGGTTCAAAGATAACCTTAGTTAATTAACCCTATTAGAGTTAAAAGGTGTTAAAATATCATGATTAATAATGAATAGGCATGTTGAGATATTTTAGGATATTTGACAACTCACAAAAAGGTAATATGAATTCTTAGGATATTCTTGATTTTTAAATTTCCTTTTTTATAGTTCATTAATTGTTCATGCATAATTCAATTTAGGCATTTGATTAGGTTTAGCATTTTAATTAAGTATGTTTAGGCTTTTTATCATTTTGTAAGATTTGAATTAATTTTGTGTGTATTTGCCCCATTTAATTGGTATATAGGTAAAATTTTATGTTATAAAGCCAAATTTAATATATTTATTTATTTTTAGGATTAATTTTCAAAGGTTAGGAATAATTGGTCTAAAATCTAGTATGAATCCATTGGTGGCCAATTTTAGGTGTCTATAGTTTGCCCCTATTTGGGAAGGCATTGCAAGCTATAATCACAATAAAATATTCTCAAAGATTAAAAAAGGTCTTATATGCTTAAAAATTCAATGATAAGAGATGAACTATAAGTGACCCCTCGAGGGAGTGGTTAGCAAACAATCCCTTAAAACAAGGAAATGTGTGGACCAAATAGATGAAATGATATGATAGAATAGACTAATTTTCCCAAAGGTAGTTATAATCAGTGGCATATGGAGTTACCCTAGTTAGGTCATACAAAAAAAATGATTTTCCCATAGGAATTTATAATCATCAATATAAGTGGGATTAAAAAAAGTGATGATTTTCCTATAGGTGGTTATAATAATAAAAAAAGGCTTAGGGTAACAAGAGACTTATTTGCCCAAAGGTAGTTATAATTAGTAAAAGCGAAAAAATTTATTTACCCATAGGTAATTATAATAATTAGTAGGATAAAAAAATTCCTAATTAGGTAGAAGAAAGTGAATGATTTTCCAAAAGGAAGTTATAGTCATTAACTCTTAAATTGATGGAAACACAATGATTTACCCAAATGTGGTTATAATCATTGGAAATGCAAGTGGGATGTTATATAATGATTTTCCCAAAGGTGGTTAAAATCATTATACCTTAATTATGGTAAATATGATGATGGAAAACATGATGAAAAAGTGGTATAGATAAAAAATATGAATTTGAGCAACCTATGAGTAGGGAAATGCTCATCCAAACTAACAAGGAAGAAAATTATTTCATTATTTAATTAATATTTTTAGGATATGATTTGGATTAGATAGAGACTGTTTCTAGTGGTAATTCTAAGGAGATATTAATGCTACATTATTTTTTAGATTCATTAAAGATGAATTTTTATTTAGTATGTGATGGTAGGCATCATGATAGAATACCATGAGGACTTGGCTGAAATATGCATAAGGACTGACTTATGATCCAATACTCAATGACAAATAATTAACCAATGATAAAACCCATGATGATAATGTTGACATGTGAATATGGATGGATTTAAGAATAATGTGCAGGAATCACCCAAAGAACACACATAGACTAAATCAAGGCACAATAATAAAGAAAATAAACAAATAGGTAAATAAACAAAGAAACAAAAAAAGAAAAAGAAACTGAGACACCAACAAACAATGGTTAATCATAATTTTAGTATAAACAACATGCCAAAAATAAAATAATGAACATTTCCCCTAGAAAATATGTGATAACTTAAAAACAAAACAAAATGGTTGTATAGAATAAAATGAAGGGGGTGGTCGAGCTATCTCTAGATGCACTAGGTAAATGGATGCTACCTACATAGTTCTAAGGATGTAATATCCAATAAAAATTTTAGGCCAAATGCAGTTCTCCTAGGAAATGGGATAGAAAAAAATGATGAGAAAGAAAGCATGATGGATGTTATAGAATAATGTGGGAATGATCTTGAAAAATGGCAAGTGCATGGGATAAGATGTGCCAATAAGGATGGGGAAATTAAAATAACTATAATTTTTTTATGATTTAATGAGGTCTCCTAGAATACTTAAGGCAAAGAAGTGGTCAATGTTTTTGGATTTTCTAAATCAATTTTACATATGTTTTTTGGATTTTTTTCAAAATCTTAACTTGATCAAGCATGATGAAACACTAAATGATCCAATCTCACAAAATGGAGAGAGTGTTCAAACTTAAAAATTGCTCATAAAATGGTGAGAGCATGTCTTAGGTTGCTGGAAAAATAGTAAGAAAATGGCTAAGGGGTGATTGAGATGGCCTCAACATTGTATTGAGAACTACCTACATAGTATCAAGATGGGAATTCAAGTCACTGTAGTTCCACCTTATAGCAGAGGAATCTGACTAGTGTAAAAGCCAACTCAAAAAAAATAGGAAAAGTTGGCATAATGTCATAGTACAACATAGGAATGGTAATATGGTACATCAAGGCATGACAAATAAGTGTTACCCCTAGTTTACCCATAAGCATTAATAACTAGGAAATAACATCATAAGTTAATGATACTAATTTTCCCATAGGTAGTTATAATTAGTAGCAAGATAGTGAGACATAATTTGCTTATAGGTGGTTATAATCAGACACACTTGGGTATAGAACTGAATAAGAAATGAAGGATGCAACTGTGAAAACATTTGTCATACTACTCCAAAAATATGACCTCTTTCTATAATACTTGAAATATCTACTAAAATTGATCTAAATCTTCATGCTAAAATCATAATCAATGGTATGAAACTAAGGCCAAAAGGGGTGGGAAGGAAGGGTCATAAGAACTTGGTCAATAGAAAAGGTATGGTTGAAAAATAAAGGGATAAAATGGTGGAATGTTATGTTAAAAATAATAAAGTCAATATTATGGTATAATTTTAAATGGTCCTCATTGACAATATACCAAGTCACTTAAGCAAATAATTCTTTAAGTGTATAATGTTCATCAGCTCATCAAGTTCATCACCATCTGGTGTAGCGAGCCTATATGGTCTAGCACCATAGTTTGTAACAATGATGAAAGGACCTACCAAGTTGGGTTTAAACTTTACTTTATGTTTATTCTTAGTCATGGTATTATTTTGGTTTTATTTAATAACAAGACAACCAAGTTCAAATTCCCTGTGTTTTATGCATCGATTATAGTGGCCATAGAGTCAGTTCAGATATTCTTGTAGATTATTTAATACATTCATGTGTTTCTCATAAAGTATCTCTAGATCTTGTAGGTGACCTATTTGATAGTCTTCATCATCCAATACATGATTTAAAAATATGTGAAAAGAAGGTACTCAACCTCTATGGGAAGAATGGCCTTAGTGCCATAAACAAGTGAGTATGGAGTAGTTCCTATTAAAGCATAGTGATTGGTAAGGTATGCCTAGAGGGTGTAAAATATTTGAAGGTGTCAATCATGATCATATTTATTGAAAATATTTGAGAGGATGTTGACAATGGTTTTTTTAGATGCTTCTTCCTGGACATTACTTTGAGGGTAATAAGCCATAGAAAAATGTTGTTTAATCTTGTACTCAACACATAGTGATTCAACATATTTGTTATTGAATGATCCACCATTATTAGATATAATGTTAGATGGGATACCATAGTAGTATATGTGATGGTTAAATATAAATTTGGAAATTTTCTTTCTAGTCACATAAGTGAGGGGTATAGCTTCAACCCACTTAGTGAAGTATCCTGTGGTGGTAAAGATATGTTTATGGCCATTGGATGAAGTGAGGTTTATCTTCCCAATGAGATCAAGACCCCATGTAGCAAATGGCCATGGTGTAAGCATTGGTTTAAAAGTCTTGGTTGGTACATGAATTATATTATCATGTTGTTAACATTTATCACATTTTTTTTAAATATGTAGATGTATATGCATCCATAATTAGCTAATAATACCCATTATGCAAGAGATTTTTGTAGAGGATTTCCCCACTAGTGTGGGATCCATATAATTTGTGAAATTCCCATAATGATAATGTATATTCTACCAAAGTTAAATAATGAAGTAGAGTTACATCAAAATTATGGTAGTATAAGGTTGGTTTGAGTAAGGTATAATGTGTGACATTATGGACAAAGTATTTGGATTTTTTGAGGGATAGGTCTAGTGGCATAATTTGGTCATGAAGATAGGCATAGAGGTCTGAATACCAAGTAGAGCTTAGACTAATAATATCACAAATCATTATGATAGTTGATGGTTCATGAGCAAGTGATATCATATTTTTAATGAGAAATTGGTATTTTTTAGTCATATCTATATGATGAATAAAATATCTAATGGTAGCCATGACATCTATAGTTCTATTACTATCCCTTGGTATATGTTCAAAGTATAAATCAATAATATACTATTTGAGTGTCAACTATGGCCTTGTATGGAACTTAACTGTCATCCTTGGTTTGAAAATGGTCTATAACCTAATTGAAGATTAACTGAGAATCACCATAAACCTTTAGATGATGTATGTTCTATTGTATTTCCTATTTAATCCATTTAACAAGTGCTTTATATTCAGCCTTATTGTTGGTACAAGGAAAGTTGATCTTGAAAAACTTAGGGATTAGATCCCCCTATGGAGTTATAAACAAAAGGATTGTCCCTAATCCATGTGTTATGAATGATCCATCAAAATACAGCTTCCAATGTTGTTCCTCAAGAAGTGTTTCAATAATGGTCATAATGTATTCATCAAGAAATTGGAATGTTAATGGCTCTATATCTGCAAGAGGTGCTTTATCAAGCTAATCTGTAAGTACTTTCCCCTTGATGGATTTTTGGTTGACATACTCTATCTCAAACTCACTGAGAAGTATGATTTATTTGGCCATATGGCCTTGTAAAGATGTTTTATATAGTAAATAATCTAATCTACTTTTAAAATGACCATGGTCTTATTATTTAACAT
The DNA here is from genome assembly GCA_037957365.1 of Torreya grandis. Taxonomy (NCBI): domain Eukaryota; kingdom Viridiplantae; phylum Streptophyta; class Pinopsida; order Cupressales; family Taxaceae; genus Torreya; species Torreya grandis. Next base: position 43,890 of record JARHVA010005911.1, on the reverse strand, counting down.
GTAATGGTGTAGTTTATGAGCTGTGAAGATCATAACTAAACAAGTTTTTTCAATGGGTATATAATTGTTCCCATACATGAATAGTGTACATATTCTTGAATACATGCCACGTTCCTTTCCATTATCATCATGCTAAGTTATAAGTGCCCCTAGGGCTTTGTCTATTATTGATAGGTATAATAAGAATGGTTTTCCTAGCATAGGAGGTAATAAAATAGGTGGATTTGTTAGATAGTATTTCAATTGATGAAAATCTTTCTAGTATTTGTTATCCTAATGAATTTCTACCCAATTTTTTATCAAGTGTGTGAATGGATGGTACTTGTTAGCCAACTGAGATATGAAGCACCAAATAGATTGGATATTGACCTAGAAATTACTAAGGTTCTTCAAATTAGTTGGTGGTGGCATATTTATTATGGCTCATACTTTGGTTAGGTCAAATTCAATACCTCAACAAGACATAATGAATCCAATAAATTTTCCTAAAGTAAATATAAAAACACAATTGTTAGGGTTGAGCCTAACTTTATATTCACATAGTTTCTCAAATATCCTCCTCAATGTTGTTGGATGATTAGCCCTAGTGTTTGATTTACCTAGTATGTCATTGATTTAGTCTTCAATAATGTCATGCATCATATCATGAAATATAATGGTCATGGCTCTTTGATAGGTGGACCTTGTATTTTTGAGACAAAATGGCATAACCTGATAATAGAATGCTCCACAAATAGTGGTGAATGTTATTTTATGTTCATATTCTAGTGTGATTTAGATCTAGTTGTAGCTTGAGAATCTATCCATCAATTAAAGAATTTCATAACCTATTGTGGATTCAAAAATCATGTCAATGTTTGTTAGAATAAAGTTGTCCTTGGGGTAGGCCTTATTTATGTCTCTAAAATTAGTGCAAATTGTGATTCCTTATAGATTCATGCTAACTAACACAACATTAGAAATCCATTCAAAATAGTCAATTGGTCTAATACATCTCACTTCCAAGAGTTTTTAAAACTCTTTATTTAATAATATGGTAATTTGAGGATGCATTTTTCATAATTTTTATTTAATAGGTTTGGCATCAATATGTTCCATAAGGTGGTGAAAAACCAAAGTGGGGTCCAAACTAGGTATGTTAGAGTAGGCCCATGCAAATATATATAAAAATTAACTCAATAGGGATTTAAAGACTTCACATTCCTCCTCAATGAGGGACATGCCATTTTTATCCATTTATGTCATCTAGAGTCTTGATATTAACATTTGGTATGTCTTCCATTAGAAGGGTGGATCCATCTTTAGGAATAGTGGGTAAAGATTTGAACTAGTCTGTAATAGTAGAGTCCTCTATTAGGACTGGCTCTTCAAGTTCTCTTAGGCATGATAAATAAAAATATTCCAAGGGTAGGGATGGCCATGTGACAAAGATAGTTGGAAACTTTTGGATGATACAATCAAAATCTTATTGTTCTTCAAGACCAAACTTAGACCCATAGATAATTTTATTGTTAGTGGTCTCCTATATGATTTGATTAAAATATTATTGTTCTTCAAGACTAAACTCAGACCCATATACAAGTTCATGATTAGTGGTCTCCTAGTCTATGTTTGAGGAAGGTTTAACACCCCCATCTAATGGTGCCTGAAACAAGTTTTCACCACTTGACTGACCTTTATCTTTACTATTTCCCTTATCCAAAAGCACCTCAAAGAAGGTTTCACTTTGGGACCTCAATGATTTATTTAATTATTTTGGGCTAAGGGTGTTCACTTGCTCTCCAAAATAGGCTTGAAAATCCAATTTTATTGAGAAACCTTATTTTTGGTCTCCCAATAAACCATTGTCCTTAAGGCCTAAAAAATTGGAGAAGTCCTTATCATTCTAAAAATCATCAACCAACATGTTTGATTATTTTTGGCCCCACTCTATCAATTAAATATAATATAATGAAAGTGGATTATGGTGAATAACTAGTCAAAGGGTAAAAATGGCATTATTGTTAAACAAATTAGTATGGGCTAGGTCATCAAGAGGTTTATGATCAGACTCCACTTCATTTTTAGCATCATCATCACTAGTTATTGGAAATGGAATTTGAATAATATACATGGGTTAACCCTAGGTGGTTTAAATCCAATCCCATAGGTTTCTTTGTACTGATTCATATAAAATAAGCTTAAGTGTTCTTTGTTGATTTGGCCTACGGTTTTCTCCTTTATAGGCTTGGTTCTCCATGATCTAATTAAGAATGAGGTATTTGTAATTTTTGTAATAATTTACAAATTTGTTATTAGACAACCATGATTTATCACATTTGAGTGGGTCTTAATCTTGGCTAGAGGCAAGTATGAAAATGATAGGTGCTAGACTATGTAGTTTGGCTTTGCCCTTTCTTTTCTATTCCATGCAATGTGGTTTGGCTTTAGGTCTTTCAAAGGATTTTGGGTTATATGGAATCTCAAAAAAATAGAATGTGTTATGGGTTAAATATTATTCTAGGCCATTAGCCAAGATGGTATAATGATTAGACATTCCAAGAGGTAGCATGTGGGAAAGTGAATCAAGGGTATCAAGGTTAATATAGTTGGTCTTTGGTAAATTAATAAGTATTTATTTCCCTTATCCTTCTTGGAAAATATATTCATGCTAAAATGGTAGTTATAACTTTTGAACTCAGGCTCTAAATGCTTACAATGCTTATATAGATGCAAATCTCCTGGAATAGTAACTTCCATACCTATATGGGAGAACTTGATACACTGGTGTAATGTTGATGGGATTAGATGAATCTCATGTATCCAAAGTCTAACAAAAATAATATTATATGTAAATAAATATCTAACACATGTCATAGTTTATCATGGGTCAAATTCCTAATGATAATTGGCAAGTTGATGGTGCCTTATGATTCCCTTTCTTCATTATCATATGCTTTGATGGTTAATTTTTTTACTTGGATATCATCCATCATGTACCCAAGAAGCTTGATTATATTTATAAACACAATATTTAGACATGATCCATTTTATATGAGGATACACTTCACTTTATGACATGTTATGTAAACTTTGATATACAATGGATTTTTATGAATTGGGCCAAGGGATGACATATTGATTTGGTTGAAGGTTAATTATTGTCCTGGAGCTAGGTGCCCAATCAAATCTTGAAATTTGTTTGGAGATATGTCATTAAGAACTTAGGATTGGGCAAGGAATTATCTCAAGATATTTTTTTAGATAGTAGACATACACAAAAAATCCAAAATGGAGATTTGTGTGTGTATTTTACAATTATTCCAAAATATTAAATGTTTTTCTTACACAATTGTAAATGGCTTATTCCTAAAGAGAATGGGTGGTGGTATGATGGGTGAAGTGGTAGATGGTTATGGGCCTAGTATGGTAATGTTAAAATAATGAGTTGTGATTACACAATCATATTAGATACAAGACCATTGTTGCTAATAAATGGTTATGGAGGGGGACCAGATATGATAAGTCTCAATTATTAGTATACTTATACATGGTCACATGTTAATGATGAGTTATCAGTATAAGGTCCACAAGTTAGAATCCTTGATTTTTGGTTCACTTGTATCAAGTCTTAGGTCAAAGAAGGATTAACAACATGGCTTGGTTGATTGGGAATGATTAAAAGTGAGCTTGTCTTATTGGTGTAGACACCTAAAATTGGCCACTGATAACCTCTGATCAAGATTTTGGCCAATTTCCACCCAAAATGCATAATTTGGCCTAAACACACTAAAACATAATAAATGATGTGAAACTGACATATTAAAGTGCTGATTTTGGCCAAGATATCCCTAAATGGGGCAATGCAATTTATGGGCCAACTAACTTTAATCAGATCATTTCAAGTTAAAATGCTATTTTTTCACCTAGGTGTTCTGGATTGCTCTTTCCTATCAAATATTATGCACAAGATACATTCCTTTGTTATTTTTTGTGGGTAAATTCATAAATATGAATATAGTTCCAATTCATCTAACATGGACTTCCAATTCCAATCCAATCAAATTTTGGACCAATAACAAGGCATTCTGATCAATATGAGTAATTTGTGCACAAAGTGCTCAAACATGCTTAAGAGATAATTAACCCAAATCAAGGCCTAATAAAAAATTCCATGGAAACTTTTTTAATACTTATTTTTGGAAATGAATATTGAATATTTGAATCATCAAGTGACCTCATTTCTTGGGAAGACATCCCTAGGCCATAAATGCTATAAATATTAGGATTCATGCCCTCCATGCCTCATCAATGCCTTCCATGATGACCTCCATGCCTCTTAATTTCCCATTATTCCAATGTCATGATGAAGGTAATTAAAAAATTAATTCCAAAAATTAAATTAATCCTCAACCACACATCTCAATCTCAGGATGGATGGTTCAGGTTGATTCTAAACATTTACAAAAATCTATAAATAGGAGGCCTTACCACATCATTTCTAAGATATTTTGGTGAAAATTTATTATGCTAAAATATCAAAAAGAGACTTGATAATTCAAATTTATAATGATCAAATGGTTCTAAATGATTCAAGAAACTAGTATTACCATGCCAATTTGATTCCAAGCCAAGTCAAGCCAAGCCAAGCCACAAGCCAAAGGTGCTAAGGAGAGATGGAAGTAGCCACACTTCCATTAGCAAGGACTTCATGATCACAAGATAAGTAAGCCACCACTATAAAGGCATTTGGATCATCTAATTAAGGTGAATGAATTTTTGTGTTTTCATTCCTTGCTTTTTAGTTATGTTTGTCATTTGCTTTTGTTAACTAAGATCTCCCTAGTGTCTAGGCCTAGAAATGTTATGATATTAGTGTGTTTATTTCATTTTGTTTTCATTTTGGAACTAACACCATACTAACCATCCTCTCTTGAGTCAAATTCTTAGATCACATATTAGCACACCCAGTGGGATTAGATGCATCTCACACCTAAAGAAGAGCATTTTTCAACTCTAAAATATTTATTTGGACCTTTAAAACTATTGAAAATTGGTTTTATAAATTTATTTTTCCATTTTTGGTTACTAAGGTTTTACATAGTAACTGATGTCGGCAAGTAAGACCGACATTATTTAGATTTTGATTAGCCAAGGTAACCATCATTAGTTGTATATAACCAATGTTGGTCACTATGTTTTTCCAAAAACATAGAACCAAGAGCTATTTTTAAAAAGTTTATTGTTTCAAACTAAAAAAATCTTCAAAACTAAAGGACATGCTAAATATTTTTGCTATAGGACCAAACTTGATATTTGCTCAAAACATGCTTAAATCACCTTTGCATGCTTAAAAATCAATTATGAACCTTGTTTTGGGTGTTTAACAAAGAATTTAGATGTTTTTGGTGAATGTTTTCAAAGTTTGCAACTAAGACCGAGGGGTCAAATGAACACCACCAAATCTTTCATTTTGGGCTTAAAATTGAACACACTTGTCAATTCTTGTTTTTGATAGTTGTTTAGAATAGTTTTGTTTGGAAAAAAGAGGGATGTTGCATGTATGATCTTTTATTTGTCCACTATAGGGAACCCTTGGAATCAAAAGTGTCATTCCTATTACAAGTATCCTAGTCCAATGATTAGAAATAAAGTCATCTAAAGCACTGCTTCAAAACTTGTCAAAGTTTGGGTGGCCTTGAAAATGACCCTAAAGTCTTTCTACTTTCATGTTTTCTTTATTTTTATGCAAAAATTGGCTTGCGAGGGGGACTTCATCACCTCCCACAAGTTATTTAGGGAAGCTTTGACCTGAGGTTTCATCTCTTATAATTGACTTCATTTGGATCCTTAAGAGTTGCACATGGGATGTAGTGGCACTTTGGACATCACACTACACTGAGCAAACAACATGATGTAGTGGTTGCAAAAAGGACTAGACTTTTTTGCAACAAGCCAAGTGATATAAACCTAAAATCTATGCTTTTATTTTGCATTATTTGGCATGAAAGTCATTATGTAATTGATTCCCCTAGATCATTTAGAAACTTGTTAGATCTTAGACAAATACCCACTTGCCATGGAAGTATTGTTGGTGCAAGGTGTACCTCAAGGTCCATGTCATAGTATTGTCATTTGATAGAAGTGGGGGGGGTGTAAAAACCCTAATATATAATGCACATTTACTTTTGGATGAACACTTAAAATCCTCTTAAATGATGTATATTGATGGATTCCAACAATACCAAGAAACCTTGTCAGTTTAAGATCTAAGAATGATCAATTAATTGGTCTTGTCCTAGTTTAAAGTCTTGTTTGAAGTTAAAACTTGGTGTAAACAAAAAATCCAAACCAAACGCATAGTCCAAATTTTCCTTTGAACAAAGAGGAATTATGCTACCCATGTGAGATCATCAATTTTCCTTATTAAAAAGTTCATCAAAATCTTGAGAGTCATATCATCCACTTTGGCATAGTTATGCTGCCCAATTGAGTCTAGACCTTTACCAAAGTTGTTTAAGTCCTTCACTTATAATATAAATTTGAAATTTCACCTTTATAAGTTCATAGGGTTGATGTGTTAAGTGGTTCACCATTTGCACTAAAATTGAGGGAACTTAGGTTCAATTTCCAATTTAGGGTTGAAGGCCTATTTAAGACTCATAATAATTATCATCACTTAATATATTTAAGCCATTTTGTGCTAAACACTTGTACTTTGAGTCTATGCACCATAAAATTTTGAGTTAAGAAAAGTAGTGTTATGCTATCAAAATTGTAGGAAAACATCTTTACCTTAGAGATTTTTTGAAGAAAAATTTATTATCACACCTTTTGGGTAGTATAGTGTCTTTACACTACTCAAAACATTTCGAATATTATTTCATAGACCTTCTTGCATAGAGTTTAAAATTTATTCCTACATTTTTAGACCAATACAAGTATACTTTTGTGATCCTTTGTCTAAAGCATAATTATATTGATCACCTTTGTCTAGCTTATTTGTTAAAAGAACCAATTTTTATACCATTTTTTGTGAGAAAATAAACTATTGCTAAAGTGCATTTCATTTCATACCTTATATTTAGTTGATCAAGTTCATGTCCAAGAATCAAATACCTAGTGTTTGTTAGAAGTGTTTCAAATCCATTAGATTAAAACTTTCATCTATTTTCAAAGTCTATATTTTGATGCCATTTGGCAAAGAGTCCTAACACATGCCTTGTTTGAGCCTAGCTTTTGATGCCACATTTGGCCAAAAGATCTAGAAACTTTTAAATTCCTAGATTAGACTAATTTGAAACACTTTAACCTTAGAGTTTGGCATTATATTTTTTAGTCCATTTACTTGTTTATCTTTGTGTGAATAGTGAAATGTTAAGTACTTCATACTAGCTTGTTTCCTCACAAATATTTACATAAAACCTTTTGATCCTTTTAACAAATCTAGACCAAGTTGGAACATCATCTATTTTAGACATTGTCCTTTTTAGATTTTTTATAACTCTTTGACCTTTTTATCACAAAACATTGACTATGTATCCTAACATGTAGTCCTACACTCATAGTGGACTCATGTACAATCCAAGGATTAGTAAGAAATGGTGTAAGACCCCTATGTGGATAATATTTATTATAATATGGATTATTATCCCTCATATAATACTCAATCGAGGGCATAAAGCCAAGATATCTTGACTAACTATCTGGTTAACACACCACCTTATTTAGAACAAGACCAAGAACAAACCACATAGCACCTAGCTACAATACCTGCAGTAGATGAGCCAGTACTTCAACAGTCATATTCTACTAATATGGCTTCCACGTATGATCCATTTTTATTTGAGAGACATTTTTTAGAGAACAAAGATGATATTTTGGTTAGAGCCATAGAGGTAGGGGTCAAGATTCAAATAGACTTTCCCCATGAAAATTTACCAAGTCTCGTAAGAGTGCCCCACAATATAATTTATGATCAATAGGCTTCTTCTATCAATCTGATGGCTCTAGTCTAAACAACATACCAAGATCTTAATATATATGATCAAGCCGAAAACATCATGGAAGATCACTTCAACCAAATATAGACGGCATATCAAACCTACTTGAATCTAGCACATGGTAAGTAAACCTCTTATTAACCTACTTAATTCAATAGGAGTGTTGATAGAGTTAATTGGATAAGAGAATATGAGTTCTGACCCATTTTTACAAACTACTTTGATAGATAACTTGATGCATATGCACATTATTGAAGAAGTTTCTTTAACCTATACATAGAATAGTGAGCCAAACATAGTAGACAATGTGCAAATGACATCCAATCCTAATAAAAATGGTACTAACATGTAAGAAAAATCCAACAACATGTTCTTACAGTTAATCTTATGAATAAGTTATCATAATAGGGAGTAGGAGTTTCTACACCCTAACCTCAACTGGCTGCTTCCTCAAGTGTGCAACCTATAGGATTAGGTAATCAAACAATGGCTAATGTCACACCTCAATGATAGAATGTGATGAACCCCACTCCTCCTCAATAGGTAACAAGTAGTACTCTATAATAATAGGCATAATATAGTGTATCAACATAATAAAGGACAAATACATTACCAACTCAAATAGGGGCAACTAATGTTCTACCTCACTAGGTAACAATAAACATACCTCTTCAATCATAGACTAATATGCCAATCCAAAACCATGTAATGATTATTCAAAAACATGAAAATATTGGTCAATTATATATGTCAAATCTATAACCTAATTTTACTTAGATAGATTCATGTAATAAGGAGGTCCCCGTGTTTCTCAAGTACCTACTAGACAACCATTGGTTCAAAATGTGCCACAAATATAGAGATATGTCTTGGTCAACAAGTTTTGACTAGTCAGTAGTGTGTCCCTTTTCAACCATAGTAATCATATTATATTTATATCCCTTTGTCCCAAACACAAAATCCCCCAAGTCAAACCTTTATCACCAACCGAAACCAAAATATCACACAACCAATTATGCAATTTCAAGTGCATCCTAATCTACATATGCGTATTCCTTGTCCATTCCCTAACCAAACCCATATACCCTAATAGGTATCTCCATCATACCCTATTAAAAATGTCCTAATTGTGACCTCATAACCATCTATCCAAACCCGAATTCTCCCTTAAATCAATATTTCTTCCAGTTTCCTATCCCAAGAATTACAACAAATGACAGATGTAACTACTACCATTGAAGCTAGTAAATAAACTAAAAATTTCAAATTGGATGACATATGTTCCTATCCATTCAACATGGATTATTTTCAAATACCATTTCCTCTATGATATGAACCATTGAAATTTGATAAATATAAAGGGAAAGGTGACCCTAAGGCTCATTTGACCAAATTCTTTGTCACATGTCAACTAGTGGTAGATAAAGACATATAGATTTTGCTATTATTTCCAAGGAGATTGGATGGAGAAGCTTTTAAGTGGTTTTTGAAGTTTCCTAAAAATTTAGTAATGGATTTTGATGATCTTTCTGATAATTTTGTGCAATACTTTTCCTATAATCTTGAGCATGAGATTTCATTAGTAAAATTAACACAAGAAAAGCAAAAATTGGTGAGAGTTTTGCAAGATATTTATAGTGATGGAGATCCCTTTCAAAACATTTCACCCATAGTTTACCAAATAAACAATTAGCCACTGTGTTTACCAAAAATTTACATAGTGAGATAGCTTATAATTTGGAACTACAATGTGTGCATACTTTCAAGGAAATCATTGACAAAGGCTTGTTGATTGAGAGAGTGATCATCAATAAAGGAGTCATCAAGCTTAATTAAACTAATAAAAATCAAGGTACCAATCAAATAAATGAACAAAATCCCATTCAAGTGATAGCATCACAACCGGCACATGCCAACAACCATGAAAGATCAAAGTAATTCAATGGTAATAAGAATGTTGTTGGAAATGGAGTAACCGAGTCCTGTCATGTAAAAGTAGTACAAACATCATCTGCACCACTTTTTTATCTTAATCCTACTCAACCAATTCTTTAATCAAAATCAATAAAACCTACACAACAAGTACAACAACATTTACCATTGGAAACCCCTCCTCTTAGGAGAATCATGCCTGCACATTATGTCTTTAGTGATCTAGAAGAACTTATTGAGTCTATATTTTGAATTCTTACTACCACTAATATGATTAGTTTGCCCATATCAAATCATTATCTGTAAGGCATTCCTTATCTTGATTGGTACCATGAAAACAAATTCTATGACTATCATCGGGTCAATGGGCATAATCTATGAAGATGTGTCTAAATGAAGCATTTAATTAAGAATATGTTAGAGAATAGGGAAATAACATTGTATAATGGTGATTCCACTTCTAATAAAACTTTTAGGATTTATCAAAACCCCTTTCCCCAACATAATAATTAGTAACAATAAAATAATTAATAACAACAATAATGGCTAGTGCATTAACAAAATCAATAGTATTAAAATCAAAGGCTAAACTAGTAAAATCAATAAAATCGGTAGAAAAACCTACAATGATAGAACAATGGACAAAACTAAGGTTAAAATGGTAATAACCAACACACCTACCATGTAGTTTCACATGACTACAATAGGGTTATAGGTCATATTGTAGGGGGTAGTGTTAATACCATCTCCATTAATCTTAGACCAAGCATTAATAAACCTAGATCATTGCTAAATAATAATATTCAACCAAATTACATGGATAATCTTTCTTTGTCCTAAGAATGCATACAAGCAAACTAGAAAACTAGGACTTCCCATTTTGGACCTTATATCAATAACTAATCCTTGCCATGTGACCACATGCAAGTGCACTAACAGCTAAGACTTGTCCTATGTAGTCCCATACCATTTCCAACATCAGTTAGTAATAATGGTCTAGTATTTAGTCCTGATTGTGAAATAAAAATTTAGAGGTCAAAGATTACTATCCTAGGCCCATAACCATCTTCCACTTTTCTTATCATCCAACCAACCATTCAACCTCAGAATAAACCATTCACTATTGACCAAGATAAAAAGTTTGATATTGTGGAACAATTACAGAAGACACCAACACAAATTTATATTTTAGATTTGATGTGAATGTCAATAATCCACAAGAACATCTTAAATGATTTTTTTACCCAATCCAATTTTTCTAGTGACATATCCCCTAATAAATTTTAAGCTTTGGTTAGACACCTAACTCTAGCCCAACAAGTCACATTCAACCAAAACAATATATCTTCCCTTGGCCCACTCCATAATAATCCATTATACATATAAGTTTATATAAGATGACATAAAGTGAAATGTGTCCTTATAGATAATGGATCAGGCCTCAACATAGTGTCTCTAAAGCTCACCAAGCTTCTTGGATACATAATGGTAGATCTCCAACAAGAAATAATAACTATCAAAGCCTATGATAATCAGGAAAGAGAATCACAAGGCACCATTAGTTTTCCAATTATCATTGGGCCTTTGACCCATGATACACTTTTCCATGTGCTTGATCTTGAGTTATCATATAATATGCTTCTAAGAAGGCCTTGGTTACATGAGATTCATGCAGTCCTGTCAATGTTGCACCAATGTATCAAGTTTTTCCACTTAGGGATAGAAGTGAATATTTTAGGAGATTTAAACCCATATGAATAATGTAAGCATCTTAAATCCAAATTTAAAATCTATAATTATCATTATGTTATGAATCCTAGTTCCATGCAGGATAAAGTAAAATCTATACTTATTGATCTTTCAATGGATAATTGCATAGATCCTAATACCTTGGATTCTCTTTCCCACATGCCACCTCTTAAAGCTTCTAATCATTTCGACATTTTACATAATGGACTGGGAGAGTATGTGACCCATGATACATTTCATATTACCAATCTTCCTCAGAATCTAAAAACCTTTGGGTGACCTAAAGTCATCCCACATATGCATTGGTAACAAAAGAGCAAAGATAAGGGACCTGTCACATTTATACCAACATTTGGCCTAGGACTTGACCCTCTTGAAGGGGATGAATCATGGTTATATAATGACAACCAAGCTGATTGTTATAAAAATTCAAAGTATCCTATTCCCACTAGGATCATGGAGTATCACAATTATGAAGGAAGAGGCCTCAGACCAAATCATCAAGGGAATATCAAGCCAATTTCTATGACTAAGTATGAAAGACCTTATGGACTTGGATTTAAACTGATTGGGGGCAACCCCACATATCTTATTCAAACTCCATTACCAATGACTAGTGATGATGATGTAGATAATAAAACATGGTTTGATCATAGCCTCACCTTTTATAAACTAGTTGAAACCAAATTATTTGATAAAAATGACACTTGTACCCTTACTTTGGCCATTCATCACAACCCTTTTACATTATATTATCCCCAACTGATCGATTGGGACCAATAATAATTTAGTCTACTGATTATGAGTTTTAGAATGATGAGGGATTCTATGAATTTTAAGGCATTAGAGACAACATTCCATTGGGAGATCACAAATCAAGATTCTCAATCACATTGGATCTTATAGCCTATTTTGGAGAGCGAGTGAACACCCTTAGCCAAAAATAAATAAGTAAAACATTAAGGTCCCAAAGTGAAAACATCTTTATGGTGTTTTTTGACCAGGGAAAAAGTAAAGATAAAGGCTAGTCTAGTGGTGAAAACCTATTTCAAGCACCATTAGATAGGGGTGTTCATTATTCTTTAAATTTAGACCAAGAGACCACCAACGATGAAATTTCCTATGGATCTGAGTTTAACTTTGAGCAATAACAAGTATTTTATCAAATTCTTCAAAAAAAATTCACTATTTTTTTTACATGGCCAGATCTCCCATCAGGGGATTTAGATTCATCATACCTAGGATAAGTTGAAGAATAATTTCTGACAGAGGACCCTAACATAATCCAACAATTTAAGTCACTACCTACTATCCTAGAAGATGGTTCAACCCTTCTAGTTAAAGATACAATAGAGGTAAACATTGAGACTCCATCAAACCTAAAATGGATAAAATTAGAAGCATCCCTTAGTAAAAAGGAATGTGACATCTTTACAACTCTATTGAGATAATTTTTAGATATCTTTGTATGGGCCTATTCTAACATGCTAGGTTTAGACCCCACCTTGGTTCTATACCACCTTGTGGTATTTCTTGACATCAAACCAATAAAATAAAAGTTACGTAAGATGCATCCTCACATTGATGTATTGGTAAAGAAAGAGTTGGAAAAACTCTTATAATCAAGATGTATTCAATCTATTGACTACTTAGAATGGATCTCTAATGTGGTACCTATTAGTAAAAAGCTTGAAAGGATAAAAAATTTTACTAATTTTTGAGACATCAACAAAGCTTGTCCTAAAGATGATTTTCCATAGCCTAATATCAACATGATAATTGACTCCATGGCTGGTTATGAAATGATTTCACTCATGGATGGATTTTTAGGATACAATCAGATCAGAATAACACTAGAAGACCAATATAAAAAAATGTTCACCACTCCGTGGGGAACATTTTGTTATTAGGTAATGCCATTTGACCTTAAGAATTCTAGAGATAAATTTAAAAGGGCCATGAATAACATATTTCATGATATGATCCATGATATTGTTGAAGACTATGTTGATGACATATTAGGAAAATCCAAAACTAGGACTGACCATCTAGCAGTGCTGCATAAGATATTTGAAATATTATGGGAGTACAGAGTCAGACTCAATCTAAAGAAATGTGTGTTTGGTGTAAATTTAGGAAAATTACTTGTCTTCATCATGTCTCATAGATGTACTGAAGTCAATTCAACTAAAGTCCATGCTATAACTAAGATGCCACCACTAACTAATTTGAAACAACTCTATAGTTTGTAGGGTAAGATCTAGTCAATATGACACTTCATCTCTTATTTAGTAGACAAATATCATCCATTTACAAACCTTTTGAAAAAGGGAGTTGTATTTCACTAGGATGATCACTACTAAATAGCTTTTCAATAACTCAAATACTATCTTATTAATCTACCTATTTTATTACCTCCTATGCCAAGAAAGTCATTCTTGTTATACCTATCAGCTACCGACCACACTCTGGAGGCACTCTTGGATCAACATGATGATAATGGAAAGGAAAATGTCATATATTACCTAATTCATACCTTGGTTACATATGAACATAACTATGTACCTATTGAAGAAGCTTGTCTGGATATGGTCTTCACAGCTCAGAGACTGCACCATTATATGTTAAATAATAAGACCATGGTCATTTCAAAAGTAGATCCACTTAGGTATCTACTATCTAAAATAGATTTTCAAGGTAGAATGGCTAAATGGATCATGACTCTTAGTGATTTTAACATAGAGTATGTCAATCAAAAGGTAATCAAGGGATAAATTATTATAGACGAATTTGTTGATACACCTCTCATAGACACACAATCACTCACATTTCAATTTCTTGATGAATCCATAATGGCCATCATTGACACACCCCTTTAGGATCAGATTTGGAAGCTATATTTTGATGGCTCATTTAATGCACATGGATCTAGGGCATGCCTATTATTTATTACAATGTAGGGGGATCTAATCCCTAAATCATTTAGAATTAACTTTCCTTATACAAACAACATGGCTGAGTATAAAGCACTTATTACAATACTTTGAAAAGCAATGCATTAGAATATATCTCATCACCATGTTTTCATCAATCAAGTTACAAATCATTTTTAGACCAAAGATGCTAAGTTGGTTCCATATAAAGCCATGGTCAACACTCTTAAACAATAAATTACCAACATTTAGTTTGAGCACATACCAAGGGTTAGTAATAGAATTTTAGATGCCATGGCTACTATTGGATCTCTAATTCAACAAATAGATAAAGCTATAGAGTATTAGTTACTCATCAATAATTTGTTAGCACCAACTCATGAACCTTCAACCATTGCCATGATTTGTGATATTATTGGTCATAATTCTATTTGGTACTCAAACCTTTACAACTACCTTCATGACCAAGTTATACCACCTAACATATCTCAAAAACAAACCAAAGCCTTCATTCATCATTCCACTCATTATACTTTACTTGGATCCACCCTTTACCATCATAGTTTTGATGGAGCTCTATTTCATTGTTTAACTTTGATAGAGTCTACTCTAGCTTAGGAGAAGTTCATGGAGTATGTGGCACTCATTCTAGTGGGGTAGTCCTATCCAAAAATATTTTGTGTATTAGTTATTATTTGTCCATAATGGATGTAGATTCCATTGTATATGTAAAAAAGTTTGACAAATGTCAATGACATGCTAATGTAATTTATGCCCTAGTAAAAACTTTGAAACCAATGTTGACACCATGGCCATTTTATACATGGGGACTTGACCTCATTGGGAAGATTAACCCCACTTCATCTAATGGCCATAAACATATCCTTACCACCAATGAGTATTTCACTAAGTAGGTTGAAGCTATACACCTCACTTACATGACTAGAAATCAAAATTCCAAATTCATTTTCAATCATCTCATTTACCGCTACAGTATCCCCTCTGATATTATATCTGATAATGGAGGATCATTCAAGAATAATGATGTAAACCAACTATGTACTAAATATAACATCACACAAGATTTTAATACAACATATTACCCTTAAGCTAATGGCCAAGTTGAGGCATCCAACAAAACCATTGTCAATATTCTCAAAAAGATTGTCAATGATGCCATTCATGATTGGCACTTACAGATATTTCCTACCCTTTAGGCATACCATACCAATCATCATACCCCCATATGAGCCACTTCATACTCACTTATTTATGGTACTGAAGCCATCCTTCCCATTGAGGTTGAATTGCCTTCACTATGCATCTCCTTCAAGCATGTCCTAGACGATCATGACCATCAAGTAGCTCACCTACAAGAGCTAGACCTACTTGATGAGAAATGCATAGATATGCTCAAAAATATTTAATTATGTTAGAATTGACACAAAGGACACTATAATTGATGTGTTAAGTATAGAATATTTGAAATTGGTGATCTTGTCCTTAAATAAAAACAAAAGAATACCACAGTTGTGAAAAAGCAAAAAGGGAAATTCAAGCCAAATTGGATAGGGCCTTTCATCATCACTATAGATTATAGATTAGGAGGATATAAGCTTGCCACACTAGATGGAGATGAACTTCTTGATCTAATGAATATTATTCATCTCAAGTGGTACTATGCTTGAGCATTAAGGTGTATTATCTATAAGGACCATTTCAGTTATGCCATTTTATCACTATTCTTCTTTATACAAATACCATCCTTATCTATCCTCTTCATCGTATCCACTTTTTGCTTCTATCTTATTGATCCAGTGTGTTCTAAAAACCTATCCCATTTTACCTTGGTTTTTGTCCATTCATATTTTTGACATTGAGGTATTTGAATAGTTTCATCAATTGGTTCAAGTACTTCAAACAAAGATCATATTTTGGGATAGTGTGACAAGAGTTTTTGGTAGTTTCATCCTTCATTTTTATTCCTTTTTTACCATTGGTCTTGCTACTACTTATAACCACCTTTGGGAAAATTAGTGCCATTTGTATATGCCATTATTTCCTAATTATAACTACCTATAGGCAATCTAAGGGAAACATTAAGCCTTGATGTACCAACTTACCACTTCCTATGCCATGTTATGCCTTTTTATCAATTGTACTTATTTTTTTTGAATTGACTGGTACACTAGTTGAGTTCTTTCACTGTAAAGGTAGAACTACAGTGAATTGAGGTCCTACTCTAGGACTATGTAGGTAGCACTCAATACTTGTTGAGCTCAGCTCAGTCACCCTTCTCCACCATGCTCTTTCTATTTTGTGAGTAACCTAAGCCATTCTCTCACCATTTTGTGAGCAACCTATGTTTGAATTCTCTCACCATTTTACGAGAAACCTAAGTTTGAATGCTCTCACCATTTTGTGAGCAACCTATGCCATGATCTCACCATTTTACAAGCTTAAAATATTTAATGTCTCATCATTATTGATTGAGTTGAGACACTCCAAAATAATTCCAAAAACATTTGTAAAATTATTAGAAAAGAACAAAAACATTGACCACTTCTTTGCCTTAAGGATTCTGGGAACCCTCACTAAGTTACAAGAAAATCACTTGTCATTTAGTTTCCCCATCCATTTTGGCATTTTTATCTCATGCAATTTCCATTTTACAAGACCATTCCTATTCTTATCTCAGATCCATTCTATTTGTTTTCATCAGTTATCACATTCTTCTTATTCCCTAGGAAAACTACATTTGGCCTAAAGTTTTTTTTATTGGATATTACATCCATAGAACTATGTAGGTAGCATCCACTTGCATAGTGAATATGGAGATAGCTTGGATACCACCTTAATTTTCTTTTTTTCTCCCATTTTGTTCATTTTTTAAGTTTTTGACTATTTTCTAGGGTCAATGTTCATAGGGTTTCTATTACTTTGTTTGTTTGTTTCTAGTTATTTTATTTGTTTGTCTACTTGTTTGTTGGCTTTTAGCATTGTTGCCTTGATTTAGTTTATGTGTGTTCATTAGATGATTCCTTTCCCACACTTACACTTGAATCTATCCATATTCATATGCTTACATTGTCATCATGGTTTCTATCATTAGTGAATTATTTTCTATTGAGTATTGGATTATGGGAGTCAGTCTCTATGCATATTTCAACCAAGTCCTCATGATGTTATACCATGATGCCTACTAACATGTGATACAATTGACCTCAGCTTCAAAATTTTTATTTAGCAATGGTGGCATCTCTTCAGCACCAACATCTCGAGTCCATCCTAATCATATCCCAAATAGAGTAATTAAACATGAAATAATTCCAACCTTTATTAATTTGGATGAGCATCTCCCTACTAGTAGGTTGTTTTAATTCATCATTACCCTCTATGTTAATTTATCATCATCCTTAACCAAGTTTATCATGTTTTACATAATCAGGGTCTAATGACTATAACCACCTATGGGCAAATCATTGTACACCATCCCACCTCTATCTTCTCAATGATTATAACCACATTTGGGCAAATCATTATGTTATCACCAATTTACTTTATCTACCCATATAGGGGCATGTTATTATCTTATTTATCTATCCTCAATAGGGAAACTCCATATTCTTAATGATTATAACCACCTTTAGGTAAATCATTATGTTATCATACCACGTTGCCACTATTAGGGTACAATGCTTATAACTGCTTTTAGCCAAACAATTGTACACCATCCCTCTTGCATTCTCAATTATTTTGACTAATTTTTCACTATCATTATGTTTTCACCCTATCATCTTTCCTTTCTTTGGTCCCATCATTTTGATTCTTTATTTTCAAGGGACTATTTGCTAACTTACTTATGCCAACCATTCCCTCGAGGGGGCATCATATAGTTAGTTTATCATCATTACAGTTATAGGCATACATGACCTTCTCATTATTTGAGAATATGTCACTATGCTTATAGCTTGCAATGACTTCCTAAATAGGGGAAATATAGATACCTAAAACTAGCCATCGATAACCTCCAATCAGGGTTTTGGTCAATTTCCACCCAAAATGTACAATTTGGCCTAAAAACACTAAAACACACTAAATGATGTGAAAATAACATATTCAAGTGCTGATTTTGGCTAGGGTATCCCTAAATGGGGAAATGTAATTTATGGGTTAGCTAAATTTGATCAGATCATTTCAAGTCAAAATACCAATTTTGTACTTGGATGCTCTAGATTGCTCTTTTCTATCAAATATTCTATACAAGTGTGTGCTTTTGTTATTTTATATTGGTAACTTCCTAAATAGGAATACAATTCTAATGCATCTGACATGGACTTCCAATTCTAATCTAGTCAAATTTTGGACCAATAATAAGGCATTATGATCAATATGAGTAATTTGTGCACAAATTACTTAAACATGCTTAAGAGATAATTAACCCAAACTAATGCATAATAAAAAATTCCATGGAAACTTGTTAAATACTTATTTTTAAAAATGAATATTAAATATTTGCATCATTAAGTGACCTCATTTCTTGGGAAGACATCCCTATGCCATAAATGCCATAAATATTAGGATTCATACACTCCATACATGTTAATTTCCCCTTGTTCCAATGTCATGATGAGATAATTACAAACTTAATCCCAAAAATTGAATTAATCCTCAACCACACATCTCAATCTCAGGATGGATGGTTCAGGTTGATGTTAGGCATTTACAAAATTCTATAAACAAGACGCCTTACCATATCATTTCTAAGCTATTTTGGTGTAAAGTTATTATGCTTAAATATCAAAAAGATACTTGATAATTCAAACTTATAATGCTCAAATAGTTCTAAAAGATTCAATAAACTAGTGTTACCATACTAATTTTATTCCAAGCCTAGCCAAGCCACAAGCCAAAAGTGCAAAGGAGAGATGGAGGTAGCCAAGATTTCATTGCCAAGGACTTCATAAGCACAAGCTAAGCAAGCCACCACTAGAAAGGCATTTGGAACATCCAAGGAAGGTGAAGGAATTCTTGTGTTTTCATTCCTTGATTTTTAGTTGTGTTTGTCATTTGCTTTTGTTAACTAAGCTTTCCCTAGTGTTTGATGTTATGCTATTAGTGTGTTTATTTCATTTTATTTTCATTTTATAATTAACACCATACTAACCATCCTCTCTTGAGTCAAATTCCTAGATCACAATTGGTACTTGGTCTTGTATTGATGGAAATGGTGTTAACACAACCTCTTACAATGTGGCCTACAACATTGTTTAGTCATGTGAAACAACATGGTAGGTTTATTGGTTGTTGGCAATTTTCTAGCCTTGGTTCTATCCATTTTATTGATGTTGTTAGTTCTGTTTCTAATTTTATTGGTTCTATTCATTCTACCTTAGTTATTGATACTATCGTTATTATTGTTCTAGTCATTTTTTTTGTTATTGTTGGTTGTTATGTTGAGTAAAAGGATTATGATAAATGTCAAGGTTTTGATTGGATGTGAAAACTCCACAATCCAATGTGATCTCTCTATTTTACAACATATTATCGATCACATGTTTAATTTTCACACAATTACATAAATTATGTCCATTGACCTGATGATACTCACAAAATTCATTTGGCCTATACCAATCTAGATAGTCAGCACCCTTAGGATAACACTTTGAAATAGACCATTTAATAAAATTAGTTGTGATGAGATTTTGAAACTTAGATTCAAGGTGTTATCCAATGTTACTAAAGATGTAACAAGTAGGCATAGTTCTCCTTGGAGGAGGGTTTTGTAAAGTCATAGATTGTTGTATCTATTATGCTAGTCTAGGTTGTTGTGCTTGGTACATATACTGAATAGGTTATTGGTTAGGAGTTATGTGCATATGTGGCATATGACATGAAAATAGTGTTTGAATCATTTGGACATGTTACAACTCTATTCTTCTATTCCATACAACATTCTTGGTGTGATTGAACTACTTGGGTTTATCATAATTATTGGCATGGGCTAGTTTTGATGCTTTCACCTGGACTTGGTTCTAATTTTGGCCATTATTCTAGTTTTGGTTTGGGATCTGATTATATGAGGTAATTTTAATGATCCCTTTATTAATAAGGTCTCTTTTGATCAACAAATTTTTTTCAATGATCTCCTTGAAAGTGTGTGCACACTATAATTCCAAATTATAAGATACCTCATTATGTAGATTTTTGGTAAACATAGTGGCTAGTTGCTTATCTAGTAGACTATGGGTAAATTGGTTTGTAAGGGTTATCTATCACTACAAATAACTTGTGAAACTTTCACCAACCATTTTTTTATGGCATAAAATCTACCAATGAAATCTCATGCCTAAGATTTTAAGAGAAGTGTTACAT
Source organism: Torreya grandis (assembly GCA_037957365.1). Lineage (NCBI taxonomy): Eukaryota > Viridiplantae > Streptophyta > Pinopsida > Cupressales > Taxaceae > Torreya > Torreya grandis. The sequence continues at coordinate 22,919 of JARHVA010005911.1, read as the reverse complement.
AAATTTCTCTAAAAGATCATCAAAATTAGATACTAAATTCTTAGACAACTTCAGGAACCACTCCAATGCTTGCCTTGCTAGGCTCTGTGGAAACAAAAATAATAGGTATATGTATCTATAGGCCATTGGTTGGTACACAACAAATAATTCCATCAAATAGGCCTTGGTCACCTTTCCCCTTATACTTGTCAAACTTTAGTGGTTTGTACCTTGAAGGAAATGGTATTTACAAGAACTCCATGTTGAAAGTGTAAGAACACATGTCATCCAACTTAAAATTTTTGGTCTAATTTATAATTAAATGAGGGAAATTTCATCCTTCATTTTTTGTTGTTCTTGTGTGAGGAAATAAATAAGATCATTATCTTGAGGTGGAGGATGGGTGGTCACAAGTGGACTACTTTGACTAGGGTATAATAGAGGAATTTATTGCAAAATGTTGGATTGGCTAGGGAATAGGAATACACATGTGTGGATTAGGGTTCAATTATTATAATTTCACATAATACAATGTGATATTCTAGTTAGGATTGGGTATATAGGTTTTATTTTGGGAATACTATAGTTAGGATGAAGAAATATTGTCATATTGTGCTTGTCGAGGTTGAATAGGGACATGTTGCTGACTAGTCATACATTACTGATTGAGGGGAACTTGTGAACCAAGACCCTATAATTGAACTTATGGAACATTTTTCACTAAAAGAAATTGTTTCCTAATAGGTACTTTTGGAACATTGGAACCTCTTAGTTGCATGAATCCCTATTGGGAATTGGATGCATGGTGGATATTTGAAATTTATCAATGACCAATAATTTTCTGTTATTGGTTAGACATCATTTGGTTTTTTATTGGCATGTTAGTCTTAAACTAAAGATGTATGTTCATCACTACATAATAAGGTATAACATTAGTTTCCCCTATTAAGGTGGTAATATGTTTTTCCTCTACTACGTGGGTAGATTAAATGGTACTTGTTATCATGAAATATTACTCATCACCTATTGGGGTGGAGTAAGATTCATCACATTTTATTATGGTATGGTATTAGACATTGGTTTAATACTCAATCCTTGATGTTGTGTGCTTGAAGAATCAGTTGGTTTAGGATTAGAGGTAGTTTGCTGATGTTGGGAGGTAAAAAAATCCTACCCCCTAAGTTTGAGAACCACTTACAATGTTATTTAAAGGCACATTTTCTTTTTGAATAATTATTTATGCATTAACACCACTTTATTTAAAAATGGATGTTACATATTATCCACTATGTTTGTCTCACTATTATGTGTAGAAGAAAAATTCACTTCCTCTATAGTTGGGGTACTGAACATGTTTTTTACCAAGGTGATTTGCACAATTAGGTTTAAACCCTAATTTTATTAGTCAATTAATTCAATGAAGAATCCTATTATAGGATCTAACTTAATAAAAAAAGCATTTGACATGGTCATATTATTAAAGTTATGCACTAGGTTTTGATATATTTGGTATGCTATATGCATTTGAATGAAGTGGTCCTCCATGAGCCTCTTTATGTGAAAAGCATATGAAGATCCTAATATGACATAAACACAATGGAATTAGGGTCACTAAAAGAGGCCTATTCATTGTTATAATTATAATACATGTTATAAGGCCCTCTTACTAAACTTGTCATGTTTTCATTTGAAAATTCTACCAAAAACTTATCCCCCACCTTCTATGGTTCTACTGAAGACCTCATCCTTGTTCGATAGTAAGTGATGATTGAATAGATAAGGATCATTGAATAAAGGCATTGTAACACAATAAAGTTTTTTTTAAATTTATTCTATAATTGAAGGTATTCTATCAAAATATTGGATCATTTATTCTTAGTCTTGCTCTATATATGGAGGTGTGTTAACCAAATAATGGGCCAAAATATCTTGATTATGCTCACTTGATTGAGTATTGGAATATGGATAAGTATTTATTTACCAAATAACATCATCTTCATAAGTTTATTTAACAAAGTCCTCTTGTGTGACAATATTTACATATCCTAGATTATACATGACTCCACTATGTGTATAATGAAACATGGTTAAATCAATGGAAAATGTTTTATGATAAGAGAGGTTAGAGTCATACAAACTCTAAAAATCTATGTCTAAAAAGATAAAAGGTTGAAACTAGGTCTAAATCAGTGAAAATAATGGAGTTATATATCCAAAAATGTCTATGCAAAGACTTGGTAAAAATAGTGTAATGTTAAATGTTTAATGTTAAATGTCTCACACAAACAAGGTCAAATAAATGAACTAAAAACAAGATTCTAAACTCTAGGACCAAATATGTTCCAAATAGGTCTAAATTAGGAAAGGTAAAAGTTTTTAGGTCTTTTGGCCAAACATGGTGTCAAAATCTAGGCTCAAACAAGGCACGTTCGAGAACTCTTGGCCAAATGTAGTGTCAAAATTTAGACTTGAAATAAAAGGGTGATTTTAATCTAACAAACTTGGAACACTTTGGAATAAATAAGGAACTCAATTCTATATATGAATGTGATCAAATTGCTAGGAGGCACTAAATAAAAGGAACTTGGAGATAGACTGATTCTCCCAAATAAAGGCACAAATAATATAGTTTTCAAATTTTGGGTAAAAAATTAACCTAAGTTATGCAACCCAAAAGAGAAATATCTATGTATCAGCCCCTATGAGATGAGGTCTAAATAGAAATCAATCAATGTTTAGATCCAAACTTGTAAAAGTTAATTAAAAAATCAACTTAGGAAAAGTTAATATTTTTGAACAAACAAGTTAGGTAAATTTGAATATCATAACTTCACTAAATAAAGATCCCACAAGACACGTGATTGGTTTCAAATAATGGCAATTTAGACACAAGACAAGACAAGTCTATTGAAACAATTTGAGTAGCATAACGATGTTAGCACTCTCAAAACATATAAAAAATGTTTTTTTTCAAATAATTCTAAGGCTTAAAACTTGAATTTATTTGGGTAGCATAATGTTACCCATTTTAATCAAGTGACACACATTACATTTTTGACACAAAAATTCTAATTTAAAAGTATGGTGTCAAATAGACAACATAATGCTTCCTCAAACAAAGGAGTAGTATGGATACAAGACTCATTTTTGATGTGGTAGAAATAAACAAAGTTTTAGTCATAAACGTCAATTAATAAAAGGAAAAAATACTAAATACAAATAAGTATATCATCCTAGATCCTAACAAGGTATGGCAAGTGGGGTTGACTTAAACTTATAATTTATGACCATATAGATTGATTTCAAGTGTGGATAACATAGGATAAGAATAATTTTAATTGAGTTCATACCAATTAAATTACTATGCAAAATTCTATTCCTTTGCATAGATATTCCATCCGTAGACTACTTAATTGAATCCCCTAGTTGACTAGACCTGATTTGGGATTTAATTACAAAAGGAGAGGTTATTCACTCAACCCCTAGCTCTCATAGTATGTGTACCCTAATTTGTATACCCCACCATGGAGTAGGGTTGAAACACTACTAGGAGATGAAGCCTCAGGTTAATGCTTCCCTAAATAAATCATGAAGAAATAATGACCTCTGATCTACAAGCTAAATTTCATGAAAATAAAACTAAGTTGAAAGACTTTAGGGTGGATTTTAGATCACCCAAATCATACAGGTTTTGGGAAGATCCTAGATAACTTCCTTTCCATGCCTTGGACTAGGCATAAATACAATGAAAAGGTGATTTTGGTCACCCAAGTTCCCTATAGGGTAAAGGGGGAGAGCATACACATGATATTCATTTTATGAAAATAAACAAGTAATAAACACTTTCAAGAAATTGTAATTAAAGTAAGTGTTGATTTTAGGTACTAAATCAAAATGTGTGATGAAGTTATTTACTTTCACCCTTGGCTTAAGTGAAAAATCTTGAAATAAATTTCACAAAACCCCTTAATAAAAACCACCTATGTTCATTTTAAGCCCAAAACCCAAATGTTTAAGATTTAGCCTAATTCATTTTTAAGCACTAATATGAATTGTTTAAGACATAAGCATTCATTTTAAGCACCAAAAATGAAGTGTTTTTAATACTTATCAATTATAATTCCTTTTAAGAATCAAAGTTTAAATGTTCAAGATCTAAAAAATTCATTTTAATGCCAAAAGGAAGTGCGAATGACTTAGCTAATTCTTTTTAAACACACAAAATAAAATGCGCTTTAGCATAAACTTGAAAATTTGTGTTCCAATCATGACTTAGACCTAAAATTGTTAGATTATATACTTATAATTTGAATCACATTTTAAGGTGAGAAAACAAACATTCAAAATATATCTCTGAAGTTTATGTTTTTAAAAACATAGATACCGATGTCAATCATAAATTATCGTTGCTAGTTATAAGGCAATTGATATTGGTCATTCTCATAGAGAATTAATGATGTCTATAAATAAATGATACTAGTTGATTAAGATTGATGTTGAAAACCTTTGAACCCAAAGGCAAAACCAAAACAAGATAAAAATGTTAGGTTAGTGTTGGTCAAATTTGGTCTACATACCAAAATTTGCCTAATCTAGAATAAGAAGTTAAATAGGGTCCTAATTAAAGAGTGATCCAATGGTGAAAAGATTAAATAGATTCTAGAAGAAGATCATTTATCATTTTTAAGCTTTTTAAACACATTAATAAATCTTAAAGTGTGAATTTGGTGATCTGAGATAACTAGACCATCATCAAATGTCATGCACCAATGGATAGATCAAGTTGGTTGTACATTTAATATATTCACTTGGAAAGCTTCTTAGAATAAAATATTGCATGGACGTGATGTATTTCATGCCTAAATAATCCTCTATAAATTTCATATTGTTATGACTTTTGTATCTCAAGATATAAAGCTTCAAAGGTGAAACAAAATGTTGGCCAAATTTGTCCTACATACCAAAATTTACCTTATCTAGAATAAAAAGTTAAGCATGGTTATAATTGAAGGGTTATCTAATGGTGGAAAGAGAAAAAAAATTCTAGGAGAAGATCAATTGTCATTTTTAATATTTTGAAACACTTTAAGAAAGATTAAAGTGTGAATTTGGTGATCTTAGATAACCATACCATCATAAAACATCATGCACCAATGAATATGGCAATTTGGTTGTGAATTTAATAAATTCACTTATAGAGCCTCTCAAGCCAAAATATTGTATGGACATGATGTATATAGTACCTAAATAATTCTATACAAATTTCATATCTTGATGACTTTTATTTCTCAAGATATAAAGATTCAAAGTTGAAGAAACAATCTGGGATGTGCATGGCGACGTCAAGTTAAAGCTATGGAAAATAGCCATTTGAATTCAAATATTCATTATACTCCCTTATCCATCCTTCTATGCATGATACCATATACCATTATATGCCTAGTGGGACCCATTATCCTCATCATAGTTGAAATTTGGAGCTAAGGAGAAGAATCTGTAGTAGCAAAAGATATCCATCAACATCAAGATCTAAATATATTTAAAGTTGTAGAGTTCATAGCATCGTCTAGACAAAATTATCATGCCAAAGGTTACTATAAGGTTAGATATTAAAGGTATTTCTAATGAATTCATTGAGATACATTCTATTTCATATAAGAGAGCAAGATTTAATAAGACAAGACCTTATCCCCAAAATTAATATTCATCACTTGATCATCCTATTGCTTTAAGCAATGCAATCCCCACTACCCAAATTAACATCATAAATCAAGTGTTCATCCCATTCAATAGAGGTAGTCCAATAAATTTGGCCCAATTTTATGACATTCCTATATCTATCCTTAAGAGTATCTCATTCTTCTCAGGAGAATGTCAAATAACTACTATTGATCACATCCAAGATGTTGCCAACCTTTGTTATATTCATAATGTTCTTGAAGATAATGTGGCTATCAGACTACTTGATGCTTCCTTCAAATGAAAAGCATTGAAATGGTATATAAATATTCCATTGAATTTCATTGCTACTTGGGATGATTTAGGTTCATCCTTAGGTAGACAATTTGAGGACAAATCCAATCACCTATTTTTAGTTAAATAATTAACTAACATAGAGAGAGATCCTCATGATTTAATGTTTGATTTCAACCTCAAATTCCAAAAGACATGGAATAGAATACTTGTATTGATCAGACCATCCCCCCTAAATATGCCTTCTTATATTATTTAATAGCCTTTAATTCTACTATTAGTGTGTTGATATAATCTATGGGTGGTAATACCTTGCTAGATGCTGATGAGGTTGTAATAAGATAAAAAAAATTATACAATCTTTTAAGATTGTTCCAAGGCCTCCAATTCCTATATTCCTAGAATTTCAATCTATTCCACCCCCTCAAGTTCTTTAGTTTCCATTATTAGCCCCTATTCTACCTCCTTAAGCTCAGGTTACAACCCCTTCTAGTTAAACCAATGATCTTGGTGAGTTGAAAGGTTTGATTCAATATTTTAGAAATGAAAAAGTAAAAATAAAGAGGTAAAAATATTAGATTAATAATCCCATCAACAACAAAACCATACTACTTATCATCCCTTCAAAGATCAAAGGCCTCTTTATCAAGGATTTAGAGAATAAAGACCACCCTACCAAACATAAGGAGCCATTGTTATAGATAAACCATATGCATATATTGATCTTGATGCACCTTCCACATCAAAATATGTTGCTCCAATACCACCTCAAAAAAAATTATGCATGACTCAATTTAGTAGCCCTCCAATCTTAATGATGCTCAGGGCCAATCCTTAATATCATAAAACATTAATATGCCAAAAATGACACCAGAAGATTTTTATCTTTAAGGAGGTTAGTATCAATAGACAAGTTTGGTACCTCACGAAGAGGCTCAATAAGATCAAGGTCATCTTGATGCCATTAATGTAAATTGGTAAATCGATGATTGTATTGCTTTCAATCATGGTGGTGAGACTAGCAGTTCAAGTGGTCAAGTTGCAAATATAACTAGAGCTAAAATAAGAGCCATTGATGAGGCTTATGATCTGACTAATGATTCAAGTACTCTTAATATTATTTCCAAGAGTATAAAAGATCAACTTTCTACCCTCACAACATAGAAAAATCAAAATGTAGAGACTGAAAAGGTCCTTGTTGACCAAGTCAAATTAGGGCATCCCTAGTGAAAAAAATGATTCTTAAGCATATATGGGAGTGTAAAATATTTTCATGAGGTTTTTTATAGGTCATTATATGTCAATTAATGTTTTAATATATTTGGTCAATTAGTTTCTAGGTCTATTTATCATTTTAGGTCATTTTAAGGGTAAAAAATAGTGTATTTAATGCTTTATACATGTTTATTGGGAAATGTGAAGGTCCAAATATATTATTTCATACCCCATGTGTCCAAAAATGTCTTAATTAATTTAAAAAACTAAAAATATGGTATATTTTTAGAGAAAAGGCAATTTTATTGGCAAAAGGTGAGAAAATGACACTTGTATGGCCTTATTGGGAAGTGTGCCACTTGGAAAAAGTGGAAATGTGAAATTAAGCTCCCAAAAGCTAAATTAAATTTTTTTGATCTAGATATGTCATTTCTTGGCCAAAACCATTCACCTCTCTTTTCACCCTTCTTGGCAAAAAAAAGTGACTTATAGGTTTGTACTTGGTACAAACAACTCATGGAGTTTAAATAAAAATGATCTTGGGGGAATATTATACACTAATATACCTTAATTTTAATATAAATAAGTTTTATAATGATCAAATTTTCTTTATAAACCATTCATTTGAAGTTGACTATGCAAATTTGCTTATCATTCTGTGAACCCTATAGTTTTTGCTTCATTATAAGCAAGTCCATATAAACCACTTTTTGATTTTGATACAATATTATGTTTAAAATATATAATTACATATAAAATGATTTTTTTTTCATTTTTTGACATGTTTTTATAATCAAATTCACTTCAAGTCTGTAGACTACTCGTATGTGTGATGATAAGCCAATTTTCACTATTTCCAAAATTTCATGCTTTGTAAAAGGTTATAAAGGTTGAGATAGTGTTTTTTAAATGTTTTAAAATTTATATTTATACTCATTTCACTTTCCATACCATTTAAAAACAAGTGTTCCATGAGTTGCATTCACAAAGCATTTTTAATCAGTCTGCCCTATAACTGTGATATCATTCAACCATGTGAAATATGTAAAGCTCTAAGGCAAATATATGGAATGGTTTTATAATTAATTAATTTTTTTTAAAAATATCATAGTGGAATCAATCAAGGAATCCTTTTAATTTTTAAAATAATGGTTGTGATAGACTGCATATTCATCCACATAGTCATACCAACATGGAATTGCACCAAGAGGTGATAAAAAAGATCTAAAGACCCTATTAAGGTATTAAAAAATGGATGATACTTTATATTTAAATTATAATTAATTTATAATATAAAATTATACCTAATTAAAATGAATATGTTGGTATATAGAGTTGGGACCACTTCAAAATCTCAAATGACTGAGATTTAGGCCATAGGTCTCCAAAAGGTCTAAACAGAGGCTGAGGAGCCTTTTTAGGATGTAATAAAACATGGTTGGTAGGATTTAAAGAAATATAAGTGGGTTTATGTGATATAAATATCATAAAAAAATACCTCCAAGTTTTATTCAGGATAATGAGAGGAGTATAGTTAGTGAAAGGGCTAAATTTGCCATTTTATGACAGAGCAATCAATGAAATCTATAGGATTTCAACTCTTTGAGAAACTATTGTTTACCATGTTGGTGATAGACCACACCCCTACATATAAATGGTTAAAATAGTGAACATGAAACATGTATGATATAAATATCACTTAGAGAGGTTTGAATGTAGTGTTTTGTTTCCTTTGTACACCTTGATGTCCATACATAGGCTTAAATATGCACTTATAGTAGTACAACAAGGTAGTGACCCAATTTTAGGTTTTAAGGGTGTTTTAAAGGAATTAAAGGTGTAAAATATTTCAAATAAATGTATTTTTACCTCAATTTATGAATGGAATATCCATACATATCATAAACAAACTTAGATTAGGCTATACCCACCTACAGGCAGGGTTTGGAGGCAGAACTTTTCTGTTTAGGACAGTGACCTAATTTGATTTAATAAATAGAATCCTAGAAAATTGAAATGAGGATTTAATTTAAAAATAATTAATAATTTCCTAAATATATTAATTTAATACATATAAGTACCATGGTTGATTTCAGTAAAAGCAATTTCCACCTATAGGCAGGGGACACAATCTTGGCTAGAGGAAAGTTTATTTAAGGATTGAAGTGTATGTGAAAGAATTGAATGGATTAAAAGAGTAAAATGGTGTATATAAATCAAAATATATCCTTAAACACAATTAAAAATTCTTAATTCACACAAATAAAACCTACAAGACCCTAGAAATCTCTCACACAGTCAACAGAGGATGACTAAGATAGACAATAAGAGTCTACTTGATGTGAAGAGGTATAAGGTGGCATATAGAGGATTAGGTGATGAAATGAAATGAAGATATTTATTAAATTATTTTATGGAATTTATTAATTCTCATAAATTATGAAATAATAAAATAAAGGGTTTCCAAGCATGCAAACATAGTTAAATTGGAAGAACCCTACAGACAACCTCTTCACACAAGCCTGTTTTAGGTTTTGAAATAAGAGGGGTCAAATGACCAGACCAGGGTCTCAATTTTTGTATTTATCATAAATATAATTTTATAAAACCCTAAAATACTTATTTTTGGTGATAAAACATGACAATTTCTTCTTATTTTGTCTTAGACAGGGGGCACTCTCCTCATGCAAAAGGGCTACAGTTTTGTAAAATGGAGATAGCAGGGTGGATCAAGAGTTGAGTGACAATTAAAGGGAGATATGATAATTTTTAATAAAAATATTAAATAATGGAAAATAACTCACATGGTTTATAAAAACAAATAAGGAAGTTTGAACCCCTAGCCTTACAAATAGACCTACTAGGCAAGGTCTAGGCCTACTGACCAAGGTAAGAGTTGATCACATTATGGCACGATGAGAAAATTAAAAACAAATTTTATAATTTTATTAATAAGCTATAATGGTTTTTTTTAACTTTTTAATCTTAATGAATCTCAATTAGATGGTCCAAATCACCAAAAGGTTATAGGTAGGCTTATGATGCAAGGTCTAAATCAAGGCCAAATGAGGTCATTCACTATTATAGTATGAAATGTACATTAAAACTCATTTTAAGGTGTTTTAAAGGTCATATGGGATATTTTAAGGCTTTAAATAAATAGGGTAACCCATAAAATCTCACTTTAAGCTTCAATGAACAACCTAGTCCTATTAGGCATGGTGAAGCATATAGCCAAATGAGTAGTCATTTCCATTTATAGCATAAAGTAGGCATATAAATGACTTGGAAAATGTTTGTGGGTCACTATAAAAATTTTCTAAGATTTTTGAGGCAAAACACAAATAAAGTAATCCATTATTGACTCAATGACAAACTCAAGCCTATGAAAATAAAAGAAACAAGCTCGATAGGTAATTTTTATAAGCTCACATCTTTTTGGAGGATTTGCATGGTTTAAAAAGGAGTTAGGGGAAACTATCAGAGGTATAAAAAAATTAAATAGTGAAATTTATTGGAAACTTGGACATCCAAATTTTATGAATGAAGATTAAGAGGGAAATCGGGCCTAAAACCCTTGTTAAACCCTTAAAGATACTAGTTTGTGAAAATGGAGTTTGAGATGAAATTTAATGAAATATTTGGAAAATAATACCTATTTTAACTTGTATATGACTCCCTCAATATACTTCAAATAATATATATATGTATAGACTTATACAGATGGGGGTAAAAATAGGCTATTTTGACCATTTTTGTGTTGTACAGGCTAAAAGAAGAGTTAAGAGATGAAAAAAAGTTTAAATGGAAGACTCATATTTAATATAAATCCCAATATTAATTTAATTAATTTAAAAAACTTATAAGTGCTCTAACTAGGTGATTCAATTCAGCCAATCAAATGTGTCATATTGGACAAGCTAGTGAAAAAGATGGAAAACTTTAAGTGAGATGAATTTAAGGTGTCCCTAATGCTTCTAAGGCCATGGAAGGTATTGAAATGTGTCATTAAATTCCTCCCATGTATTTTCATGAAAAAATAAAGGCATTTTGGAGGCCAAGTGTGTAGGGTACATAGAAGGGTAGTTTTCTAGACAACATATGATGAGGTCTCACTTCTAGGTGATTCTAAAAGACCAAGAATGCAAATAATGCATGTAAATTCATGTGTGATTCCCCTACCATTAATTCAAATCATTTTTCTTGGTCTTAGTCAGTTATAAGGCTTTCAAATAGGTCCAATCATGAAGGTAGTTTTTCTATACAAAAAGAGGAATTTTATGTCACTTTGCATGGCTTTGATGACTTGTATGGACAATTGGCATTTTATACCTTTCATGATTCATTCCATATAATCTTCACATGAGAAATTAAATCCTTGTATTAGTTTGAAAAGTGTCTTTGTGACCCTTGTACTTTTCTCTTTCTCTCTCTCTCATAAGCTCTACAAGAGCTAGCCATTTTGGCATTGTATGGGATGTTCCACCTAAGATTGTAAAGCCCTAATCATTTGTATAAATTTTAATAAATGAAATTAATAAGTGTTACTTTTTCATGAATATTCATAGGTGTGTTCCACTTGAATTATAAATCTTATTTAGTGAAGACTATGGATTCCTAACATGTGGTCTCATTCTTACACCTTGTTTGTAGTTGGAAAAATTTTCTTGTATATCATGTGAATTTTTTTAGGATATGTAAAATGTTGAGTGAGTTATTATTTTCATTAGTTACATTAAAGGAATCTTGTCTAGTCCTCCTAGATTTGCACATTCATCCATGACCCCACAATGTAACATTGATGTGAGAAGATGAAGATTGAAAGAGTGTATGTTTTAGTTTGTTTCTTGGTGTCAAGTGTAAAATTAAATTGGTTGGAAGTCATCAAATTTATTTGGTGTATCACCTTCTTAGTTTATATTTTATTTTAGTTATCTCTCTCCCTTTTCACCCTCAAATTTAGTTTTAGGTTCAATCCTAAGTGGTACATCAAGGGAATTAGCCCTATCTAGAGACTCACCTCATTAATTAGGATACCCAAAAGCCTAGAGGTGATTAAATTGTGACACTTGGATGAGGATAAATTTACATCTCCTTAAAGGGTGAAAATCTAAGTGACAATAGTCTGTCAAATAGCTTTAGTCTGTGAACAATCAATGGTTTAAAAGGTGTAGCCAAAGGTTATTGGAGATTCATTAAATATAGTGGATTAGATGAAGAAATAAAATGTCATAATTATCATGTATGATTCCTTCACTATTCCAAGACAAAAATATATTCTCATCCAAGAGATTTTATCTCTCAAGGCGTGTCCAAAACCAATTGAGAAACAAGGAGTTATCCTAACTAATTTAGACCATCCAATAAAACATCAAAAATAATAGGTACACAAAATGGAAAAAAGGGGAGAAAGTAGGAAAATTCAAGTAAAACTCCTCCCTTATACCTCTCTTCAATAGTTGGTGACTATTTTAACTCTATGGTGGTCAGTGAAGCCAGTGGTATCGTCATGCCTAAGAAAATTATAAATAAGCTTGGTATTGTCTATGAACCAAATGTTAAATGGGTATTATAATTATATGGTTCACCAAAAAAAATATTAGGCATCATTAAGGGTTTGAGGTCAACACTACATGCTTGTCAAAAAAATATTAGTAGGATGTAGTTGTGGTGGACTTGCCTCCTTATTTTTCCATGTTTATATCAAGGGACTTTAACTCAAATATTGGAAGATATTTATTAGCTAATTATACATATTTCATGTTCAAGACTAGGTATGATACAAAGGTAACCATACATTTTGAACCTATTGCATGATTCCATTTAGAACCATATATGCCAAGTTTTGTGAACACCAATTTACTCATCTCAGATGAGGTGATAGAATATAGTGTAAAGGAAACTAAATCACCTTTATATGGGATTCCATATTTATTACTTGATGAGTGGGCCTATATCTAACATGAATACTATCCTTATAATCTAATTTAATCATAAGGAATTGGTGTTTATTGCTTGATTGAGAAAGATGCACCAATTCTAATGTTGATGAAGGATGATGAGTCTAGTGATGATCTTTGACAATTTTACTTTGATGGGTCAAATAAAAAGAATGGTACTAGGGATGGAATTATTTTGGTTTCTCCAAAAAATTAAAGGTAATTCTCTTCTATTAAGTTTCAATTTGGTTGGTCAAATAATGTTGCTGAATATAAGGCACTAGTTCATGGTTTAAAATGGGCTAGGAAGATGAAAGTCAATGCCTTACAAGTATTTTATGATAGTGAACTTGTAGTTCACCAAGTGAGTGGTCTTAATGTATGAAAAAACCCATTTTTTAAATTTTATAAGCATAGGGTATGGGATTTACTTAAATATTTTTAGGACTTTAACATTCAGGCAATACCAAGAGATGAGAACAAACATAAAGACATGTTGGATGCCATTGGGGCACAATTTAGTATCATAGCTAATGTAAGAAATGAAAAGGTCCAATAATACATTAAGGTTATTATAAGGATTTATATCCTATATAATAATGATAATTGGCAAGTGTTTGAATATGACAATCAAATTATCAAATTATTTCAAGAGGAAGTTGAGTTTTCATCAAGAAATAAATCAAAATACTTACAATAATATGGTAATTAGATTGTGTAACTAAAAACAAATGATTTCCCTAAGGGATTGGCCACACTTTAAAACATATTCAATTGTGATGATTATTTGAGGAAAGAAAAGTCACCTTTGTCAACAAAGGAAGAACACTATGTTAATGTGGAAGTTTCACCTGGTAAGGACATAAAACTGGGTAAGATATGCACTTATTTAGAAAATGAAGATTTCATTGAGTTATGTGCAAGTTTTGTTGATGTATTTTCATGTAAATATAGTGATATTAAGGGTTTTAACCCAAGTTTAGCTAAACACACCATTGAGATAGAAGAGGGAACTTAGTCAGTAAGACAAATACAAAGGCCTATTAATCCTAATATTGATCCTTTAATGAGATCTAGGATTTATGAGCTAATTGAGTTAGCTATTATATTTTTAATTAAACACTCAAATTGGGTGGAAAACCTTGTTTGAGTATGGAAAAATAATGGTTACATTAGATTTTTTGTTGACTTATATCACTTGAATAAGGCTTCCCTTAAAGACTACTATCCATTACCATCTATGAAACATATTTTATAGTTGGTTGTAGATTTAGAAAGGTTCTCCTTCTTGGATGGCTATAGTGGTTACAACTAGATTTTAGTCAATAAAGAAGACCAATTCAAGATATCCTTCACCAAAAAGTAGGGGATATTTGCATATATAAATATGCCCTTTTATATATCCAATACTAGAGCAAATTTTCAAAGAGCCATGGATATGGCATTCCATGGCCTTCTTAACAAGTATGTGCTAGTCTATTTGAATGATATAACAACATTTTCAAGGAATGAAAGTGAGCACAAGGTTCACCTTGAGCAAGTGTTTCAAATATGTAGAGAATTTGGGGTATCCCTAAACCCCCAAAAGTGTGTCTTCTCAATTCATGAAGGTAAGTTTCTTGGACATATAATTTCAAATCATGGTTTAAGCATAGATCTTGAAATAATAAATTCAATTCTTACACTTTATTTTCCTAAGCACAAAATATCTTTTCAAAGTTTCTTAGGGGATATTAATTTTATCATAAGATGCATCTTAGATTTTTCCACTTTAGCTAATCCACTTATAGCCATGCTAAATAAGAATCAAAGCTTCAACTAGTCTAAGGAAGGAGTAAAGAGTTTTGAGAAAATTAATAAATCCATATCTAGTGATCCTATGCTCATTAACCTATATTTCTCAAATGACTTCATTATTTACACCTATGATAACATTGAAACCATTTTAGGAATTTTTATGTAGTAGAACTGTGAGGCCTTAGGGTAGCCAATAGCCTTCTTCAGTCAAGGCTTTAAATAATATGAAACAAGTTAATATTTTTTTTAAAAGCATGTAATTTCAATCATAAGGTCTAAATAAATTTAGATACTTGTTAGATAATAATAAGATACACTAATGATTGCACATCCAAGTGTTAAGGAGTTTCTCTTGAACAAGGACATAAGTGAGAAAAGAGATGGTTAGCTAATAAAGGTAATGGAGTATGATGTGGATATTAAAGTCACAAATATAATTAGAGGCAAAGGAATTTATGATCATCTAGCCCAAGACTTATAGGAAGCTAATGAAGTGGTTATGGTGTCAACTGATAAAGAAGTTGTAGCTGATCATATCTCACCTTCTAGATTGTATCATGATTTGGTAAGATATCTCCAAGATGGTATTTATACCTCTCACCTAACTCCTTCAAGAAGAAAATATTTCATATTTCACTCCATTCCATTTATTCTTGTTGATTTTTTTAATTTAAGAAAGATATTAATTACATGTTAAGATGCATTGAACAACATCAAAAGGAAAGGCTTCTTGAAGATTTCCATGATAGACATGGTGAAGGGAATTAATTGGAAAGGACCATAGACCAAAATATCATGAGAGGTGGGTATTATTGGTCAATATTATTTGGTGATTTTCATGTATGTTTTAGGAAATATAGATAATGTGATATGTTTATAGGAAAGATGAAACTTGTAGCCTTACCTCTCTAACCAATTGTAGTGGGTCAGCCCATTGTCCAATGGGGATTATAATTTATTGGTCTCATTAACCCCCTTCAAGCTTAGGATATAAATATATACTAATTGTTATAGATTAATTCACTACATGGATAAAAGTAGTGGCATTGAAAGAAGAAAACAAGTCTAATGTTCTAGATTTCTATGAAGGTTTACTTACTAGATCTAGAGTCTCTTTAACCATTATTTATGATAATGCTACAGCCTTTGTGATGTCTATAAGTAGCCAATGGGTAGTTAAACATAGTGTTTTTATTATCACTTCATCAAATTACTATCCATAAGGCAATGGTCTTGTTGAGTCCACTGATAAGAACTTGTTGAAGATCATAAGAAGAATAATTGAAGATAATTAAAGGTCATGACATCTAAAATTGAAGTCATCTCTATGGCATGATAAGATCACCTACAAAATATCAATAACTATATATCCATATAAGCTAGTATATGGTAAGGAAGCAAGAATGTTAATATATGTTTGAATTTCATACTCTATAACTGATGCACCAACTTGAGTTGTTGGAGAATAAACCTATAGAGATTAGATATGTTGAGCTTATAGAGTTGGAAGAGATAAGACATATATGCATGATATCTATGGAAAGACATCAAGTAAAAATGAAGAGAGCCTTTGACAAAGGATCTTCTTCATGAAGTTTCAAATAATGATATTTGGTCCTCAAGTAGGATGAGGATATAGCTAAGCTAGGAAGGCATACAAAGTTTGACTCTCTTTGGAGTGGTCCAAACACAATCTCCAGCTACAAATCACAATCCCTTCCAACTTACAAGGATAGATGGTGAGGATATTCCTATCCTAATTAATGGGATACACTTGAAACATTTATACTAATGGTTTAGTTCCTTATACATATTTACTTTATTTTTTCTTTCCTCTAAGAGTTGTCTTAGCACATTAGTTTGTTAGATTTTTTTTGTTTAGTTAGTTTCCTTATTTTCTATGTTTCCCTTCTTATTTTGGTATAATTCATTATATTTTCAAGTTAAAAGGTTTCTTGTAGACATGGATAATATTAATAATTATTTTTGAATAAAAGAGTCATGTAAATGGTCTAAGTTCTCAAGCATAGCAGGCATATTACCTAGCTGAGTTACCAAAGATGTTGGCTAAATTTGGCCTACATACTAAAATTTAACTATTTCAGAATAAGAAGCTAAGCAAGGTCTCTATTGAAGGGTGATCCAATGGTGTAAAGAGAAGAAAAATTATAGGATAAGATCACTTGTCATTTTAAATCTCTTGAAACACTTTAAGCAAGCTTAAAGTGTGAATTTGGTGATGTTATACAACTAGACCATCATAAAACATCATGCACCAATGAACATAGTAATTTGGTTGTGTATTTAATATATTTTAATAGAAATCCTCTCAATTCAAAATATTGTATGGATGTGATGTATTTAATGCCTAAATAATCCTATATAAATTTCATATCTTGATGACTTTTCTATCTCAGGATATAAATCTTCAAAGTTGAAAAATAAGTCTAGGATGTGCACAAGGATGTCAAGTTAAAGATACAAAAAATAGCCATTTGAATTAAAATGTTCCAAGGATGAATGTGTAGATGAAAAGTTTCCAAATTATGGAATCTAAAATCAAATATAATGGCCAACAGGTGATCAATGATGTCAGTGGGTCACAAAGATCTAATATAGCACATTTAATTATGCATCAAAGATCAATAGTGAACATAAAGTAAAAATGTTAGTGAATCCTAATATAAACACATGGATAACAAGTGTTAAGATATCATGTACCTAAATGGAGATATAATGGTGTGTATCAAATGATAAGGCTAGTGGGTCCAATTTGATCAATGATGCATGATCCATTATACCAAAGTAGATCAATAACGAGTGAAAGGTCAACTAGTCAGTAGATCCATAGGACAAATGAGAAGTTACCAAGTGTCATGACCACAAAAACTATTTGGTTAATCAATGGTACATGTTCAAGCCATACAAAGTGAGATCAATGGTGTACATAGTGTCAAAGGGTTAGTAGGATCTTGAGAATGAATGAAGAGCTACCAGGTGACATATTATTAGAAACCTAGATCAAGATAAAGGTTTAATATAAAAAGTCTAAGATAAATATGGTTGAGGTGAAACCAGAGAAAATATTTCAAAGGGAGGCCATAGTGGTAGACATGTTAGTTTTAATTATTTCATCACTAAATCTAGTAAAATGATTATGACCCCTTTTCTCCATTATTACATGACAAAGATGAACTAGTAAGGAACAATCCATGCCAAAACAAGATCACAACATATTAATTCAACTATTGTAATTGATTTGACATAGAATTTAGATTTCAAATGACTTGATCTCACTATTGTAACTATAAGGAGAATTAATACAAGATAGAAATATATTAAAATAGATTGATATGGTTTTTATGGCTGCCTTCTAGAAGTAATCTTAAAAATTATGATATTTTATAATGGCAACAAATCTAGAATGATTGTAAATCTTGGTCATTATACTCCTTTCTCCATCATTCTAGGTATGATCCCCATCTCTCTCATCCCATTCTACTATAAATATAGTCTTCTAATCCTTGAAAATGATCCCTCTTTGGCATGATTAGACTCTTCCAAGATTTGTACTATAACACCTATTTTATGTAATAAAAGACTGAATTCCTCCATTTTCAAGCTAAATTGAAGTGTGTCTCATGAATTTATTGATGTGGTTAAGTTAATGTATGTTTCACTTTCCTTTGTCTGAGTTTTTTCACCTTCATGTAGAGTTTTGGTAGTTCTCATAGATCATTATAAGTGCATATATAGTCTATTGATCAGCTTGGAAGTAGATAACTACCCTCTCATGCCAGGTCAATATCTAGTCTATGCCTTTCTATGAAGTACTTATGTGAGAGTTGATCAAAGAGTGAATGAAGTGATGTTTAGAATTTTTGAATGCATCCTAAAGTATGATTTTTTTAAAGTATAAGGATCAAAACATTTTGTGTATCACCTCCTTTTTATATGATTTCATATATTATTGTTAATCTCTCTCCCCTTTTCCCAACAAGAAGCTAGTTTAGGTTTAGTATAGGTGATAGAACCTAAAAAGAAGCTGACCATATCAAGAGGTCTAACCCAAGATTAGGTGAACCATAACCTAGGGTGATTCCCATATTGGATGAGGTTTGAATAAGAGGACCTAAAAAATCCCCTTCTTAGCTAGAGTGTAACTTAGGATGCCAATAGTTAGCTCAAAAGATGATACAAACTCTTCAAAACCTGTAACACAATGGTTAGGTAGAAAATATACAGATAAAATAAACCAAGAAATAATGATTATGAATGATAAATTGATTTAAAATTCAAGTTTTATAAACCATTTTTCACTCTACATACTGACTGATGATGGTCACACAAGACTGAGATTGGTTAGGTAAAACTGATGATAGTTTGGAAGAACTAATGCCAACTAGGCCTAACCGATGTTGGTCTCTATGTAGATATGAGTTAATTAAAAAATTAAAAATATGGAAAAATTAAAGATAAAACTATAATTTTAATGATATTAAATAATTCATTTGTAAATTTATGAGTTGCATCTTAGTCTCTTTGGTATGTGGGGTGCTCATGGTCCCATTGAGCATGTCATTTGTGATCAAGGAATCCAATAAGGGTGGTTAGATCATGTGTTATAATAAATAATAAAACTTGAATAAAAACATACTAACATGCATAACACTTAATTTCCTAGATCATAGGGGGGGCCTTAGTGAACAAAAAATAAATCACAAAGCTCAACTAAAATGTAAAGAACTTACAAATTCCTTACCTTCCTTAAATTAGCTAAATGATGTGTTCATTTTGATTTCTTCGCTTGTGATCAATAAGTCTTTGGAAAATGGAGTTGTGTGGCTCCTTCTCTCCTTGGAACCATGTTTTTATTATGTTTTCTTGATGTAGCTTTATGGCTTGGATTGTGATTTCAGCTTTATAACACTATAACTTTGAATCATGCACCAAATCATGTATTATAACTCTACTATGCTCAAGCTCTTAGAAATGAGAGGCAAATGCTTGTATTTATAGGTTTAGAAAATAACCCTAACTCAAGGTGAGTTAGAGTGTATTTATAGCTTGGAATGGTTTGGAATCTAACCTTAGTGAGTTAATTAATCCTAATAGAATTAAAAGGTGTCAAAATATCATGATTAACATTGAATAGGCATGCTGAGATATGTTAGGATATTTGACAACTCAAAAAAATTATGAATTATTAGGATCTAACCTATTCATAAGGGTCATTCCAATGTAAACTCTCATCCAAAACTTGGTTATAGGTACTATCTACTTCTCCTTAAGGATGACGGTCTCTCTAGGGATAAATCACTTGCTCAGTGGTTTTATAAATCTAATTATTCTTATTCCATGTTACCACTCTATGAAAATCAAATATAAAATATACAATAGGAAAGGATATATACCTTTGGAAGGAATCTCTTGAAATGTAGTAAATGATAGTCTTATGTTCCATGTGGTGTATAAAATTTCCCCCCAATCACTTTTCCTGCAAAGAATAGGTCCCACATTAGGTCAATGCATGACATTACCTTGGGCTTGGATCCTATGACATGTAATCATTTTCACTCAAATGGGAGTAAATTTGTATCCAATTACCTCTATTCTATTGTAAAATTATCTTCACATGTATGTGCTTTTCACCATTCCCATTACATCCCATAGAGTCAAGTAGTTGGGATACTCATCATTGAACACTCTTGAATCAAAAATGGTGTTTTTTTTTCCTCAGTAGAATATTTGATCAAAAAACTAAAATCTGTATGGGACTCCCTTGAATACATTTTTATGAATAAGACATTATTAATTTTATTTTCTTATAGAGTTTCTAGGTTATTTTATTTTAAATGACTTAGGCCTTCTATAAATAATTCACAGTTTGAATGTTAGTTAGTTAGGGGCTTTGAGTTCTTAAGGATTAAAGTTCACTCAAGGTCATTTATGATCAATGTGCATGATTTTTTTATTTCATTCCATTGATATATATTTTGGTATTCAATCCTAATTCATGCACAATTAATGTCCAACATCTCTAAACTTGCTTTTTCTCATTCAATTCAAAATTTACCACTTTATTTTTTTAGGTATGCCATGTAGACATTTATATAAATTTGGAGGAATACCACATCATTTCCTTTAAAAAGTGTCATCTTGTTTCTCTTTTCTCTCTAATTTAGTTATTCCATTAAGGATTTTAGTAATCAAGAGTTGTATGTTGTGTTAAAATAGGGGTTAGCCTAAATTTCTTCAATTCAAACACATATTGTGAATAAAAGCTCTAATTACATGTGGTAGATAATTTTTTTAAAGGCTAATGGAAGGTTGCCTTTTTTTGAAGACCAAGTTTTGAAAGGTTTATCCATTCACTTTTTCCAAACACTTTCACCAAATATTTCCACTGAATACCAAATTATGAAGAGTAAATTATGAATACCAAATGTCAACCATATTTTTTGAAGATTAAATGTTGAACACTTTTTCCAAAGTGTAAATTCTAAACACTTTTGTGGAAGTGCAAATTTTGAAGAGTAAATTCCAAAGACCAAATGCCAACCATATTTTTTGAAGAGTAAATATCAAACACTTTTGCCAAAGTGAAAAATGTTTTGAAGGCCAAAATGCCAAAGAATAAATCCTAAATATATGAATATAATCATGGATAAAGTTTATGAAGACATAATTTGTGAATAGAAGTTCCATAAAAAACGTAGTGAACAAAATTTTTTGAAGAATTTTTTTTGTGAAAGTTTAACATAGGTTAGAAGAATCAAAGAATTTTTAAGGTTGAATTTTTAAAAAAAAGTTTTGAAGACTTAATTTCTATGAATATTAAGACTTTATAAATTATGCATGATCTAAAAAACCTATGTATATGTAAAGCTTCTGAAAAACATTAATAAGTTAGTCCCAAATAAGTAAAACTTGTCCATTTTCATTTACAATTAGAAAATTTAGGTGCAACATATAAATATATATGAAATAAGATTTAGAAAAAAAAGCCTAAAATTTTTATAATATCGTGGGTCCCTAATCAAAAAAAAAATAATGGGGGGTATGTTGAGTACAACACTACACACACATATGATATTACTAGGTTTTTACATTGATTCACATACCCAATAAGGTGTATTTATTCCTTTCCTCTCTCTCTCTCTCTCTCTCTCTCTCTCTCTCTCTCTCTCTCTCTTCTCTCTCTCTCTCTCTCTCTCTCTCTCTCTCTCTCTCTCTCTCTCTCTCTCTCTCTCTCTCTCTCTCTCTCTCTCTCTCTCTCTCTCTCTCTCTCTCTCTCTCTCTCTCATCTATTTACTCAGTCTTGTCTTTGATTTTGATATTTCTTAAGTAATGATCCATCCATGTTTCTTACTTCACAAAATCAAACCTAGATTAATAGAATTAAACTCATATGTAAGTCTAGATATGATTATTTTTCCTTTATCTTAGTCATTTCAATTTTTTTCATTTATAAAATAAGGCGGGGGGGGGGGGGCGGCCGGGCGGGGGGGGGGTGAATGTAGTCATATAAAATGTCACTTAAGTAAAATTAGTGTCACTTTAGACCCCCTATTACTAGCTTAGCCCTAGAGATATCTTAGGGCCTATTCTAATCCTTATCCAACTTATGTATGGGTCTAACCCATTCCCAATTATACCAAAAGTAGTCCCATACAATCTCCTAGGAATATATTCCCCTAGTGCACTATATTCTACCACCTAAACACTAGCATGATCTTTTGGACACTATCACATTGCATTACTGACTAGGGACCCTATTATTATCCCTTATCTCTTTTCTCCTTCATTAATCATATTTACATTTTTCAATATATCTTAGGCTAAACCTAGACCTATTATACTTCTTAACAAGTACCAGATTAGTATATATAAACCAATTTTATCTCTTTACCCACTAGATGTTGATTAGATGCAAATACACACAAATAAGCTCAAAAATAAGTTATGCAAATCAAGCTCATTAATCCATATTGTAATATAATTTTACATTCAACC